>QLTV01003387.1:440010-455278 GCA_003457575.1 Thermophis baileyi | reverse complement strand
TGACGGGACCGCGGGGGAGTGCATTCTCTGTAGCCGCTCCGACTGTGTGGAACCAACTTCCCCCCGAGATCCGTACTACCCCCACCTTACTGGCCTTCCATAAAGCCGTTAAGACCTGGCTTTTCCGGCAGGCCTGGGGCCAATAGTTGTTCTGATTGGCCCATGCATGGTTGTGTGAATGTTTTATTTTAAATATAGTTGGGTTTTTTTCCCCTTTCTTTTTTAAATTGTTTTTATATGTTTTATTTTTTATGATGTAAGCCGCCCAGAGTCCTTCAGGAGTTGGGCGGCATATAAATTTTATAAAATAAAATAAATAAAATAAAATAAATGTCCCTACAACAATAGAGGTAGTCTTCAACTTACAACCACAATTGAGACCAGAATTTCCCTCACAGGTCATTGCATTTGCAAATCATCATAAGACTGGATCCGATTTTATGACCATTTTACTGCAGTCGTAAGTCAAGTCACTATGTTTCTAAGTCAAATTATAGTCCTAAGTCAAACTGTTACAATTGTGAATTCAGTTTAGTCAATGGTGTTTTTTGACAGAAACCAGCAAAAATGCTGCAGATCCCAATCATATGAATGCAGGATGGTGCAATCAGTCATAAATGCAAGCCAGTTGCCAAGCATGCAAATTGTGACAACATAACCATGAAAGCAGGACAACAGTCATAAGTTCGAATTTAGGTCATAAGTTACTTTTTGGGAGGCTATTAATTGGAACCATCGCTAAGAAAATAATTAAGTCGAGGACTTCCGTGTTTCCCCAAAAATACGACCTACACCAAAAGTAAGTCTTAGCTTGATTTTTACACGTGCGCCCAATATAAGCCCTACCCCCAAAATAAGCCCTAGTTAAGACCCCGCCCACTCCAAGGTACACAGGGTGGGGCGAGGCGCACGGGTAAAAATTAAGCTAGGGTGGGAATGGGGAGGTGTGGAGCTGCCCTACTTACCAGGCCTCAGACACCCTGACACCTGCCTCGCAGGCCCACTTCTGTTCAAACTTACAACAGCATTGAAAAAAGGGACTTGGGACTCTTCTTTACACTTATGACTGTTGCAGCATTGCCATGGTCACATGATCAAAATTTGGATGCTTGGCAACTGACTCATATTTATGACAATTGCTGTGTCCCAAAATCATGTGATCATCTTTTGCCACCTTCTGACAAGCAAAGTCAATGGGGAAGCGAAAGCCAGATTCACTTAACAACCGGATTACTAACTTAACCACTGCAGTGATTCACTTAACAACTGTGGCAAAAAAAGGTCATAAATGGGGCAAAATTCACTTAAAAACTGTTTCACTTAGCAGCAGAAAGTTTGGGCTCAATTGTGGTCATAAATCGAGGACTACCTATATGCTAAAGTTAAAAAAATGAAATTCTGACCTTCTAAAAAGTCATGGGATCATTTGCTTTAAATGTAATACAAAATGGCAAAGGAATCCATTTATCAAGGTTTAAGATTTCTAAAATTAGTTAAGTGCCAATGAATCAGAAATGATCCTAGTGACCAATGACTACCTCAGCATGTTCCTGCTGATAATCCATGGTTTTTCTGAAAACATTACAGTAATCTCCTTGATCTTATCAGTTTTTCTTCATTTCTTTCCCACAATCTTGCCACACATATTTTTTTCTTGTCAATCATCTCTTTCCTCATATGCGCAAAGTATATTAATTTCTCTTGTTGATCATTCTCTCTTTTATTTTCTTGTTGAACAGTCTTTATTTCAAACCCAACTGATTGATTTTTCTTGCATTTTTCTTGCAATTCATGGTATTTTTTTTTAAAGCTCTAGCCTTAAAAGATGTCTATTACAACTGGAAAATTAATTGCGGTCTTTTTTTTTTTTATTTTTTTGTCACAGAAATAAAATTTTACTTCAAGCTTTTCCTTAAATTTGACATTGCTTCCCCTTCACAGAATTAATCTTTATTTTATCACACTATTTTAATATGTGTTTGAGCCATTCCCCAAACTAACACCTCCACTTTTTCTCTTCAACTGCTTAGTTCACTAAGCAAGCTGACTGACATTACCTTTGTCTAATTACTATGTAATATTAACTCTAATTTTTCACCTTTATCTTTGAAATGAGTTATAATTCTTCCTTAAGTTTGGTGAGCAAGTTGTAATGCTTATGAACCACAAATTACTAGTGTTTTAATATCCAAATTTTATTACAGCCACCACTTCTTTTAATCTTTTCGTTCTTAGAAGTGATGTATGTTAAATAGATCTATGGGCAGTGTGCATTCTTGTCTCACTCCTTTCCCTATTTCAAATCACCCTAATTTGCCAATTCAATTTTTATGGTAACCTCCTATTCAGAAGAATATCAGATGTTTGGGCATATTTTAAAGTATTAATATAAATCATATTCTGACAAAATCTAGGCAATCAAAGCCTTGCTATAGTCAATTAGGCAATGGTAAAATTTGTATTTAAATGTTCTTGCTGCTCCCATTATTCATTTCATGTTTGCCATCTGATCTTATGTCTCTCTGCCTTTTCTGAAACCTCTCTCTGCTCGTTTTACATTTCTCTTGCCATGCATGATTCTTTTCTTCTTTGTAAACTCTGAAGCAAAATTTTCCTTACAGGAGGAATTATTACAACGGTTCAGGGAAAAGAAATATTAAGGAATGTATGCCTAATCTAAATTTAATCAAAGTAAAATTATCTAGATTTGAAAATGCTGTTAAAACACAACTTGGTCAATTAAGTAAAAAGGCTAGGAAAAAGCTACATGATGTAACATTTACAATTTTGGGCTGAAGCATTTCCTAACCTCTATACACCCAAGGATTTAGGTTCTTCTTGCAGAAAGCAATTAAATGAGAACACACCCATCTTTTCTGTCAATCTTGAATCAGTCCATAAAACAATATACATGCCTACAACAAGTTGGTCCCATTACCAAGATAAGAATATGCTAGTTAGAACGATATGAAAATGAAAGAAAATGTTTTAGTAAATTCTTCTGTTTCCCCAAACAAAGTAATCCATGTGCTATTTCTTCCCTATATTATATTCTACATTCTCTCTCCTCGTCCAAGTTTTCATGTTTGTGATCATTCTACGTTTTTGCAGTATCTTTTGCAGGTTGTCAGATCTTACTAGATTGTCTTGGCAATGATTATTACCCAAGGAATAGGAAAAAGGTCCATTTCTTTTTCCAGAAGAAAGCAAAACAGGTTTTCTTCCCTGGTTTCAAGCTGGCAATGTTTTGTATAATTGCAGAAAAGCCTTAATTGTGCCATCATGTACATCAGAAATGATGTACCCAGGTTTTTCTTCTTAGGAAAAATGCTTCACATATAGGAGACTTGAGCCTATGGTACTCCATCAGAAATTTGTTCTAGCAGACTACAACATCACTGATTGACTCCAGCTCCACTACTCATAAATTAGGAGCAAGGACACTCCTTTATAAAACTGCAACAAATGCTTTTTACACAATAGATTCCTAAGGCCATTTATTACAAAACTACAAGGTGTAGCCGTGTTAAATATTAGCTTGGGAATGTACAAAATAAAACAAAATAATGACAAAGTGAAGCCATAAAGAGCAATATAGTAATCTAAATTGAAGAGTCATTTCCTCTCTCAAAAGGAAGAACAAACTCTATTTTAGCCTTAAAAAAGTTAAATTTAAAAAAAATCAGTCTTTTGGCATTCCTGATAAATGCACAAATAGATCCTTGATGGCACAGTCATCTCTTACCTGATTATTCCATTAAATCCAAAATTTGGGGATTTTAAAAAAAATCGAATGTGTTAATGAGCATGGAGCACTAAGTTATGTGCCACTGGTAAATTAAAAGTAAACAGAAAGCAAGAAAACAATGTTCCATGCCCACAGAAAAACATTAATGGGGATAGATTTTGATTGTGATGTATCCTATCCCAGAGATGAAATTATCTGCATTCAAAAGGCCTGTTTAATGTTGCAGATTTAGAATGGCAATTTTCAAACATGAAGTCATGAAAAAAGCATAATGATTTCTCTACTCTGATCTGGAATTCCAGAAACTATAAGGCAATCATCCCACTCACTGAATTGGGAGAAAAACTCTATGTGTGTTCTGAGTTTACAAATCTGGAGCTCCTAATTTAATACTCTTTACAACAAGGCATTTATAGCAGCAGTGCAGGTACACAAGGATCCAATCTAGATTAAGACATCCCTGGTTTTGTTTTCTTTTGTTTGCCTTCTTAACACAGAAGTCAAGTCAAAGATTATTGATACTAAACAGAAAATGTTATTTTGCACTGACTCTGTGGATGGAAGATATAAGACATAATGCTATCTATAGACACAGGAGGATGAAAGACCTAAAATTTAGTTTCTACATTTCTAGAACACTTTTCTTTCTTTCTTTCTTTCTTTCTTTCTCTTTCTTCTTTCTTTCTTTCTTTCTTTCTTTCTTTCTTTCTTTCTTTCTTCTTTCTTTGATATAGGGAAGTGAATAAACCCATTATGAACATAAGGTACCTTGCCACAACCATCATTACTGTTGGTTACATTTACTATAATGTATCTGAAGGGTCCCAATACAGCCATTAGTAGACATAAGTGTAAAGCTGCTCCATAGAAAAGGTGACCTTGAGTTCAGTAGGATTACCGCTCACATCCAGGAGCTCTATGCATACATTTTGTGATCCTTCAATTCTACATCAATATTGGTTTAGTCTATTTAGTATAGAACTGGCCTGCACAACATCTGGCCTGACAAACAGAATTGTACATCTTGTAAAGTCAGTAAATTTGCTGCTACTACCCCAAAAGATATGTTATTGAGCTCCTCCAAGTCACCAGGTCTCCTTAGAAGACAAACAGCTGATCAACACACCAGGTATTTATTTGTGATCCTTAATTATTTTTAATTTATCAATGTGATCTTTTTCTCTCTAAAGTTGTGCAGGCCTACCATTTAGTTACCCACCCTAAATTGAAGATCAAATCATAGTACAAAAGTGTAAATTTGTTTTCAAACCTAGTGTACCTTAATCAAATCAACTGTAAAAGTCTTTATGCTAAAGATTACAAATCCATCACAATTTGTCGAAGTTAAACTGTTAATCTTTATCCCTTATTCTACTGTTATGTGCAAAACAAACCAAGGTTCTCTTCTTAAATGGGACACAATAGTTTGATAAAGATGGCTTCTAATATGTATTTATATGTCTGGAAGGCACCAAAGGTTCTTTTATAATATGATTTATGATTATGCTGATATTACTTCCTGCAAAGGTAATTTAACTGAAGGTATAAAAAAATACTACCTTGGTAAATATCATATCCAGTTACTGTTTTCTCAATTTTGTTTTTGATAGCAGGAAATCTTCCTAACGGGAATAATTACTAAAATCCATGGTAACATTCTTTATATATCAAACTGCATTTGGTTACTAAATTGTTTTGAGGAAAAGGTTTGGTATCTTTTTTTTAGAATTTAGAAACTACAAAAATGAACTTGTCAAAGCAATCATTCCTCTTCCTCTTATTAAGTAAAATAAATTAACTTCTATGCTATGTAGAGAAGGAAGCAAGAATGGTCATTCCTCAAAGTTGCACAGGATTTGACGTCCTTGCTGATATGGTAGAGTATGGTCATGTTGTGCATACTTTTAAAACTCTTAAGGGCCTCAGAAGCATCTTGGGACTTGCATGATGAGATTAAGTACATCACCTAAATTTAGAACCAACATGAATGCAGAACATCATCCCTAAACATTTATTGAACCTCAAGATTATGTTAGAAACACAAACTCATCACCCACTGACTGGAGTTTGGACAAAGTTCTGCTGATCAGAGTTTATAGCTACCTACAAAATTAAGCCACACATCTGAAGTATCTGCTAATTATCAAATACTCATACTATAATTTTCACATAGCTGAAAGTTGCATGAGGCTACTGAAAGGTGCACAGCAATGTAACTGAATATGGTGCAAATAATCTAAAGTTACTAATTATGTGAAAGCACAATAGCTCAGGGTAATTTAACTAGCATGGAAACTATTCATGCAATCACTGCAAATGACATCTCTGTAAGAAATGCCTCATACAAGATATATTATTCAATCCTAGAACTGAAAAAGACCTGAAAAACCTGTGTGAACACCCAAGGCTATATCCTCCACATATCATATATCCCACATAACCTACACAATCCAAGTTATAATTATCTTGCAATAAGAGAACAGGAGAAAAGCATTAACCCAACCAGAATAGCTAATCCAAGTTTTCTTGCCCAGAAGAAAAGCATTCTAATTATGTAAAATATCATAGAAAAAGACAAGAGAAAGAAAGTGCTACAAATAATATGTTAGGTGTTTATAGGTAACTGATTACATTGCAGCATATACTATTCAAGAGTCAGTATCTATACTTCTCATAAAGCTAAAAACACTCTTTTGTTGTAAACACAAACCATACAAGAAACCATATATTTGGTCCTGTTTCATATTCAACAAAATCTGTCACATACATTAATTTTTAAATATTTATACCACACTTTTCTTTATTTCAAAGCATTGAAATACCAAGCAACATAGAATTTCTTTTCCATCCTATATGCTTACATGTGCATACACATAGCTTGAAGAGCTATTAACAGAGATAGGAAACCAATAAACTTTCCAAATACCTATCCCAGCCATTTAGGAAAGAAAAAGGAAAAAGGAAATGTCCTGGCATTCTATATATTTGAATGACTCTTCAAAATGTCTATGGATTTAAGTAGGGTAATAGATGAGGAGATGTAAACAGACCTTATGTGAACTCGTTTGAGATTACTGCACAAAGGCACTTCAGCTTGTGGTGGGCTGATTCATACTGTAATTTTCTTTCCCACAAAATGAACAGCCACACATGACTGATACGTATCAGCAAGAAAGTATAGGGAGATTCCAAGTCTCTTTTTCCTTGCCTCCACAATCACATGAGCAAGGACCTTCTCAAGCTATGGTCCTTTTGCTGCCTATTTAAACAAAATTCGCAGGATTTTCATTTTAACCTATTTCCTTGTAGATAGCTTCTGTCAAGTTAAGGCCATGAATGTTGTAGAACAATTTAGCAAGGGTTCAGTTATTTGCTTACACACAACAAAATCTCGGCAGACCAAACCTATACTATTCTCACTCTAACAGATATACCCTGGGACATTCTAGGAAGTGGTTATGCTTACTCTCTTTCTCTGTCTTCTATCCAGCTCAGGGACATGCTGCCCTTGTCCCCCCACCCCCCTTTTGGAATATATTCCCTCTTTTCTGGGAAACTCAGTCCATCAAATCAGCTCCTCCTTTGTAGGCATCATGTCTCACAGCTTCCGTTAAAGATAATTTTTGTCTATGCATCTAATTACTGTAAAATGAACATTCTTATGCTTTGATAATCTACTTTAAAATATGGTAATAGATACATAATTGTTGTTCATTGTTCTCCTGATAGTGGTCTCATGAATGCTGACATTTGCCAATGCAAGAGAAGCCTTCAGTTTCTTAGAGGTGTGTCTGGATTTTGAGACTTCCCAGAGTATTTTACACACCTTGTCCTTGATATGACTTTGGTTGGTTAATCACTTCTAAGGAAGGTAACAATGGTGCTGAATTGCCACCAATTGTACAGGATCTACCTGACGGGACTGGTGGAATCCAAACTCTTTAGAAAGAGCTTTGTACTGTTTTCAGCCTGGTGAGAATCAACAATTTGGTGATCCTCAGAAATCTTCTTTGTTCAAATCATGACATACTTCCACATAACTGTGTAGTGAAGACAATGAATTCTGTTCTTTAAATAAGGTAGACTTGTTTATCAGACATATTTATCATCCCATTGGTTGAAAGACATGACTCTAATATTCCCTTCAAATGAACTGATAATCTTACAGTTTCATATACTTTTTCCACACACATATATAATTTTGTATCATTTTCATCAATAAATCAATGAGCAACTATAATGTTTTTTACTCATTTGGTTAATTGGGTTCTGCCCAGTTTTAGGACTCATATGGGGAACATATCAACATTTGGTCATATTTATGCAAAAATATTGAAAATTCAAAAAATGTCACATACTTTTAAGCACTACTATATATCTATTTCAGAATTATATTAATGCAATATGCTTATTCAAAATTTTTCCTATTACATTTTATGCATCTCCATATTCTCAAATATAATGCAGAAGGATGGATGCAAGAATCATCCCCTGTTAACCACTAGACTAAACTACAGAAAAATGTCAGAAAAGTTCTGCTTCCGAAATATAGAAAGCAACTATAATTGCAAAGATCTCAAACAAGATGCTTGGATGAAGAGTTGTTGGGAACCAGTGGCATTCAAATTTAATAAATACAGGTAGTCCTCAACTTACAACAGTTCATTTAGTGACCATTCAAAGTTACAATGGCACTGAAAAAAGTGATTTATGACCATTTTTATACTTATGACCATTATACCATCCCCATGGTCATACGATCGAAATTCAGACACTTGGCAACTGACTCATATTTATGACGGCTGCAGTGTCCCAGATCTGGCAAGCAAAGTCAATGGGGAAGCCAGATTCACTTAACGATATTACTAACTTAACATTGCAGCAATTCACTTAACATCTGTGGCAAGAAAGGTCATAAACTAACAACTGTCTCACTTAGCAACAGAAATTTTGGCCTCAATTGTGGTCATAACTCAAGGACTTCTTGTAATAATAATAAACACATATCACCAATAAAATCCTATACAAACAACCTTGTGCTTTGATATGGCCTATAGGCTAATCAACAAAGCTATAACATAACATAACAATAATAATAAGCTTATTGCCAGACTTTAAAAGTAAAATGTCTACCAGTCCTAATTTTACAAAACCTGCCTAGCACATTGGAGACATTTTTACTAAGGCAGTGCAAAGTTTTCAAAACAGATTCTTTTCACAATGCACGGTAATAAAACAATGTAGTTGAATGTGTGCATACCACTGCAAAGGCAGCCAGGAACAGCTAATTAAGTAGTCATACAAGCCTGCAAAAGACGCATACATAGGCCGATATATAGTATGTTATTTCATATCAAGAATCTGATGGAAAATTAAAGGTTCCAACACCTTCAATGGCAACTTGAATAAAATCCATTACTAAATTATTAAATTATTACTTTTGGTAGGAGCATTTACAGAAAACAATCTGTTAAAATCATTCGAGTTAATTCCAAATATTTTGGTGTTTAAACTGAAGAATGTTTACTACTGATTTGCAAGTGGTAGAATATATTATTTCTGAGCTTTCAACACCCTTTACTCTTATATCAAGGTAATTATTAAACTGAAAAGAAATAAGACAGACTATAAAGGGTGTGTTTTTTCAAATTAATATCTAACTTAATTAACATAATGACAGGCTTCATTTTTCCTGTATTAAGTTTTCCCATTTAGTTCTTATTCTTTGTTCTATAGGAGTTAGATCTTTGAAATCATCCATTTTATCTTGCTAAAATATAGTTCTACATTTGGCTTGGAAACCATTCAGATTTACAATGAAAAAAGCTAAGCTTGTAGAGGTATTGTTTATCAAGCAGTTATTGTTATTGTTCATACGATTTATAAATTTACCAACTACAATGTTTAAGAACATAGCAACATTATTTCAAATATGTAATTTCAAGTAGCGTTATATCTTTTTACAAATATTATACACACCTCCACTTACAGGTGTGTCTTAGTCTTGGAATGTACTAAGAATATGATTCATCAAGCAAATTCTAACAGCTCTAACTAATCTGTTCAACAAGTGATCAATTTATCACAAAAGGTGTGCAAATTTAATAAAATATGTTCCTTAACTTTGATCTTGAAAGACTTCCCACTTCCCACAATAAAAGTAGTCCTTCAACTACCCAATCTGAGGGAATTATTTCAAACTTTACTGAACTGTACCTTTATCAGGAAACACTTCTGTCTTTTATATTTTTTTGTGGTTAACTAGATTTTAAGTACTCATTTTAAACTGGAATAATGGACTTTACAGTGGAACTGTATTGTTGAGACTGATTTTAAAATGTTTTATAAGTTTGTAATCTTCCCACAATATATGACATATTAATAATTAATTACTTCATTAGCTAAAGAAATTAAGGATCTATCACTGGAAGGGGGAAAACCTTTTTAAATTTTCAAATGACAGGAAAAGTAAAAGCAAATATTGAAACTATGCTATGAGTGAAATTAAGGAATAAAATTGTTTCCCCTTTTACCTTGAAATGTCCTGTTGAGTTTACTTAGGTGCAGAAACCTTCCACATAATTTAAGAAATGACCACTCTGAATTCTGTGATACTAAAATTCAGTAGAGCCTGGCTAAAAAAAATGTATCAGTGACAGCTTCTCACTCAACAACCTTCAGTAATTGCAGGAAGTCTTTTCAAGAGTAGCAGCTTCCTTTCTTGAAAACTTTTTCAGTCCTCATTGTTCTCTTGAACAGTATGCAGTGGAGTGTAGGGGAATGCTGAGATAGGGAGAAGGGGATATAAAATTATTGGACTGAAGTCCCTATGGGGCAATTCCTCACTCCCCAGAAGTTCCTGTCATTTATTCTTTTCCCCCTACACCTAGTATTCTCATCTCCCCAAGAATGAGTTAATGACAGAGGTGTTACAAAGTGAGTGGGGAAATGGCATTCTTGCCATACCTGCAACTGTTTTTACCAACTCAGGAAGTTTCCATCTTTTATAAACTCATCAGATACCCCAAAATTAAATTTAATACATAAGCAACAGTCAGCTGCTCAAAGCAGCAACAGTTTTAAAACACAAAAAGAAGTAAATGACAAACTATAGTGACATGTCACATAGAGGAGGAAAAAAAAAACCCACCCAAAAGTATCAACCCAGAGTTCATCAAAAATAAGGATAGTTAATGATGAATAAGTAGCACAAAACATGCCTGCCCTTTTTCACCCCATGCCCTCGTTCCCAAGTATGTATCAATAGAAGCAGCAGTTGATCAGGAATGAATCATACGACGAGACATAAAGAAAGGGAGAAACAAATCTGAAGCTTTATCTTCTGTCTTTTATTTTAAAAAAAGTTGCCACTCAGTTAATAGAGATTGCTCTAATTATTGTGACAATTCCACATCCGGTTCAAACAACTTGTGTGTTCTTGACAGGAGTCTCTGCAAGACTGAATTTCTTAGCCTGAGAACCACTTTTGTCTAAAAAAGATACTTCCCTTTGGAACCCAGAAGGCCACATTAACAAACTGCCCTTCCATAGAGCTTCCTTTATTTTCCTTTTTTTTTTTTTTAAGCTGCCAGATTCAAGCTAAATAAAAGCTTGTCTAGGCCTTTCTCTCCACCAGCTTCACAGATTCCAGGTCAACTGGAACACACAGTGGCACTGGGATTTCATATTGTTAATTACACCAAATGCCAACTTACATCTAAATAGCACTCCTACTAAAATTTAAATAATAGTATGCAAATACCTACCTGTGTGATAGGAGTCTACTTTTATTACTGCAATGGAGGTATGAGTAAGTTAACTTCATTTCTTTTCACAGAAGTAGTTAAACTACTGAAATTAGTAGTTAATCAAACTGTACTAACACAAAATTATTTGTACATGAACACCCTTGAATAATTTTATGACAGCATTTATCAACCTAATCCATGATGTGTTTTAACCATGGTTTGTTAAACAATTATGAAACATTGCTTTTTATTGAACATGATCCAAATCCTTTTCTAGACCCTGGTTTTTAAACTCTTTATTTTCTAAACTGTTTCTATCCTGCATATCAAAGACTTGATTAGAGGGTTGAGAACAACACAAAAACAAACCAGCAATATCCCAAGAAACCATAGATCACCATTACTGTTTAAACATCACGCTAAACAATAGCTGAAATCCATATGCCAACAAAAATGGTACCTTCAAACAATATTTTATTTTCTTTAAACAAACCAAAATTATTTACGTATCCACCTTTTCTTATACTTGAAGCCCAAAAGTAGCAAATCATGTTATAGTCTGGTTTGTTCTGTCAGAATGCACTGCTGGCATTGTATTGGTGATACAGAGTTTTCAGCAAACACTTCTAGGGACAGACATATTTGTGTAACTGTATTCTGACTTCTAATTTCAGAAAAGGACCAAGGAAGATTCTGGGCTTAGCAGAAAATAAACCTAATTATATTCACAATTATATTAGTTTATGAGTTCTGGTCTGCACTGTGAAATAGCTGTGCTAAATGAATCAGTTTAAGAAATAATTTCCATGGCTGAATTGGACAAAACACTTAAAACTACATTAATATTAGCATTAGTAACATGTCATATTTATTTATTAATCAAATTTATATAGCCACCCATCTTACAAAAAGCTTATTTCAAATTAAGTAAAAACATTTAGTATATCACAGACTGGCATCAAACTATGGTTCAGTCCTAATCTTATGCTCAAACACTTTCACTTTTCACTTTTACATTTAATGTCATGTTCAAAGCAAAAGACTTATACTTGTAAGATTTGTATCTAGTATCCAACCTGGAACAAAAAACTAAAAATACTTTCAAGTTAATCTTTTGTGAATGTGGTAGCTGGTTTGTACCCCAAACCAGAATGTGGTATACCAAAGGAACAATTTTGAAAATTCCCCCTCCGTATACAGACATAGGAATGAAACCTTGTTGCTATTTCTATTGTTAATGTCCAATTTTGAGCACTGAGCAGAACTAGACAAAGTTTTTAAATGTGCAGCTACATGGACATAATTGTCTTTGTTTGCATGTCCAATAAGTTATTTCTTTATTTAAATAATTGCCTATTTCATTAAGGTGGTCACATGAAAATATAAAAACCTAATACAGGTAGTCCTCAACTTACAAGAGTTGATTTAGTGACTGTTCGAAGTTGCAATGGCACTGAAAAAAGTGACTTATGACGATTTTTCACACTTAATGACTGTTGCAGCATATGGTCACATGATGAAAATTCAGATGCTTGGCAACTGACTCATATTTATAATAGTTGCACTGTACCAGGGTCATGTGATCTCATTTTGCGACCTTCTGACAAGCAAAGTCAACGGGGAAACCAGATTTACTTAACAACCGTGTTACTAACTTAACTACTGCAGTGATTCACTTAACAACTGTGGCAAGAAAGGTTGTAAAATTGGGCAAAATTCACTTAACAAATTTTGTTAAGAGTCGCTTAGCAACAGAAATTTTGGGTCAATTGTAGTCTTAAGTCAAGGACTATCTGTAAACATGGTTAATAAATCTCTATTCAAAGTTCATACTACAATGCATCCTTGGGTCAGAAAAATATTCCCTTCCCAATCACTAAGTCAAAACAATAAAAAAATGGTGGTTGATTAAAATCCAGGCCCAATTGCCTGTGGGAACAACCAGGTCTTTTACGCCTTATGAAAGGGTCAACTAGATCTCTGGAAAAATGGTATTTCAAATTTCCCTTTCAACCAATAAAGTTCCCTTCACACATTCATGGCTCAGTTTGTATAAGGCTTTGGTTAGCCAAGATATTTTAACCAATTAATACAACTTAACATTATTTGTAAACCAGATCAACATTCAAAGGGAGCTATAAAGTTCAACATAAGTGGAACAAAGAAGGATAGGACAAAAAGCTCTTGCTTCAAAAAGTCATTGCTATAGTACCAAATCAGGAACCAAGTCAAAATGAGATCTCTGTATAGTGATCCAAATCTGAAGTCTACAAACACAACAGGAACATCTGTATAAGTGTGATATGGATGGTTATATAAATCAATATTACAAATAAACTGTTTTGAAGCACAATTGCTCATCAGGCAGCACTAGAATGTTACTTTATGTTTAACCTGTTTAGATCAACTCCATTAGCCTTTATCACACTTTTTTCAACCACTAAATAAATGTTTGGGGGAAAAAACCCACTAAACAAAGAACTAAGCATGTCAATTTTTGCAGTGCAGGAATAAGTTGTATTTCTTTATATCCTCTTATCTTCTCCAATTTGAAAGCTTTTTAAAACTAAAATTTCAAGCCAAAATGTGATAAAAATTAAGTATTTACCAGTTGAATTATCTTATTTCTTCAACAGAAATTTCTGATTCTGGCATGCGGACAAGTGAATCTCTAGCTCCATAAAATCCAATTTTTAGATATTCATCATTATTTGCACTTTTATTTTCAGGCTGCTTATGTGATAACAAGTCCCACTTAACACAGCATATACACACCCAAGGTTGATAACTGCACATAAGATTTAATATTATCAGTTTTCGAATATCAAGTGCTCATGTTGCCACTTGTGTAATTGCTTGTATACTTCAATGAGCTAGTTTTCATCTATTCTCACGAGGCAGGTGATTGTCCATGCATACGGGAGATGAGGCTGACTTAGTGAGCAAGCTTTTACCAGATGAACATCAATGCAGGAGGAGATGCATGGCTGAGGTAGTAAACAAGATCTAGTCAAATGTCAGCCCATGTGGAAGGGCTATGGGAGTGGGGCTAGTGGTGGGATTCAATTTTTTTTACTACCGGTTCTGTGGGCATGGCTTGGTGGGTGTGGTGTGGCTTGGTGGGCATGGCAGGGGAAGGATACTGTAAAATCTGTTGTGGTCCGCCAGCGGCCTGTGGAGCTGGCAGCAGATTCGGACAGCGAGGAGGCTGGGGAGGAACATGGGCCAGTCCTGGAGTCTGGAGAAGGCTCTGCATCAGAGGCAGAGATGGGGCTAGGGCCATCTGGGAGTTCTGTGCTGACTCCGGAGCCTCCAGAGCCAGACTCAGTGAGGCAGAGGAACAGGGGAAGCCTGTTCCCAGGGTGCGCATGTGCAGAGCTGCCAGAAGGCAAGAGCAGTTAAGGAAAAAAAGGGCTACTCGGGAGTAAGGCTTGGAGATGATTGGCCCCTCACATAAGACATAAAAGAGGAGCAAACGGACGTGAGCCTTTGCAGGAAGCAACTTGATTCATTCTGGTCGGTTTAACTCAGCAGCTCCATTTTGACTCTGTGCTCCGTTTGGCTTTGCAAAGCTACTTGCCAATTACCGTATTTTTCGGAGTATAAGACGCACCTTTTTACTCCCAAAAAGAGGGTGAAAACTTGGATGCGTCTTATACACCGAATGTAGTCCCACCCAGCCCCCCCCACCCTTTGGCCTCTGCCTCCCAGCACTTTACCTCCTTGCAGCAATCAGTGCAGAGCCTGATTAGCACAAGCAACTGATTATCGG
>QLTV01003387.1:406696-420574 GCA_003457575.1 Thermophis baileyi | reverse complement strand
TAGCATAGTCAATGAAGCAGAAGTAGATGTTTTTCTGGAACTCCCTAGCTTTCTCCATGATCCAGCGTATGTTGGCAATTTGATCTCTAGTTCCTCTTTACTTTAGCATTCCAATCCCCCATGATGATAAGGACATCATTTTTTAATGTTAATTCTATAAGGTGCTGTAGGGCTTCATAGAACCAGTCAATTTCATCCTCTTCAGCACCAGTGGTTGGGGCATAGACTTGGACTACTGTGATATTGAATGGTTTGCCTTGGATTCGAACTGAGATCATTCTGTCATTTTGGGGATTGTGTCCCAGTATTGCTTTTCCTACTCTTTTATTGACTATGAAGGCTACTCATTTTTTCTGAGGGATTCTTGCCCGTAGTAGTATACCTGATGGTCATCTGAATTAAATTCACCCATTCCTGTCCATTTTAGTTTGCTGATTCCTAGACCTAAGTAAATACAGTAATAAGCAATAACTAAATGCAGATGAAATATGGTAAAAGCATGAGCTGTTATTTTATGATGTGAGATCTTGTGATAGAAGGAAACTATAAGAAAAGTTCATAACCAGGTTTTCATAAAATAAGCAACTAAATAAAATAGAATTTAATATTTAAACAGATGTGTATGGTACGTATGTCCACCAATGTTGGGTGAGAAATACTGGGACATTTGGAGTAATTTCTGGATAATCCTATATCATTCAAGAGCCCATGTAGGACATGACCAGCTGAACACGAAGGAGGGATCAAATGTGTTATCAGTCATGAGTCCCTTTGCGCCCACAAGAGATCTAAGTCGTCCACCTTGAATTCCTGTGACTCTTATCTACCAGCAATTTGCTTGGGCATTAGTTCAGATTCTTTTAGAGAGCTTAAACTTGCAATAAATCTTTATACCCATTTAAACTGCCTGGAACTCCTGATTTCCCTGGTGCTGGATAGCCCAATCTTGAACTCCAAACAGTGTCCTTTTTAGTATAGGACATTCCACATAAGTCAATACGACTTAATGTCTGGTTTTGATGTGAGATTTTGAAAATCAAAGCCATATTCTTATCTATCCTGAAAAATGAATGGTGCTATTTTTTATTTTTTATTTTTGGTCATCTGGCTGAGGTAATATTCATAGGCAAGATGCAGTTTTATGCAGGAAATATAAGTATCTATAGATACCATATCATTGAAGAGTGTTTGATAAATCTTACATTTTAAAAAGTATTGGCTAATATATTATTCTGACACTAAATATAATATAATTGGCAAAGTTAAAAATTCTTGTGGACCGCCTGTGGAAAGGTTGTCCAAAATTAAAGCTATTAAAGGAATGTGATAGAGCTAATTATCAAGGTTTGTGACAGTAATTTAAGTGATTTCTCTCTAGTCATTAAGGGAAGGGGGAACTGAAATAAAGCTGCTAAAATATTATGCTACCACATAATCAGAATTACAGATCACGCAACAGTCAAATGATATCAAGAAATGTGGATTTTCAAATTGTCTTCCATGATCCTATGATGATTGGGATAACCATTGGTGGTCCGATCTCAAGGATCATTTTAATGGTAGGTATATAATTATGTATATAATTATATATACGTAAATTCACCCATGGATATGTCCCCTTCTCTAGCCTGGCATTTTGTGTGTGTAGAACAAGATTCTCCCTTGGCAGTATGTACCTTGAAACTTCAGAGAAATAGATAAAAATTATAATTTTATGGGTATCAGAACTGAAATGTTCAGGTTCAGATTAACTAACCACCTAACTAACCACACCAACTTAAAAACTTTCCAAATTATGAAAGCCACTTCAGGATCTGACGTAGTTTAATCCAATGCAAACTCCTAGGACATAAGCCTTCAGTGTTAATTTTCTGGTTGGTGTCAACTTTGTAAAAGAATCAAATATTTAGGCTTACAAAGAAATACACATACATATCTTTGACAATTTTGCAATCTTTCATTGAGTTCACTGAAAATAATTTAGAAATGAATATAACTAGGTTCAATAGCATTTTTTTTTAATTCAAGGAAACAAGAACTTAACTATAGATCATAAACACCTGTTTGCACCAGGGTTCTCAGGTTGTATTTCGAATGAAAACAAATGCAGACTTTGCTACAGCTAAAGTAATACAATATTCAAGGGAAAATTCAGTCTGATCCTTTATGTGACTTGTGATTTATGGTCTGTTGCCAAATTTTAACTAACAGCTGCTGTTTTGTCTAAAACAAGTGCTTGGAGCATGGGCTTCCAAATAATTTTTAGGCTGGATTGTTGTCTTCTAACACTAAAGAAAAGATCTGCTTTTCTGCAGTGCTTCCTTAATGTTGGAATACTATACACAATAATTCTCTAATGATAAGATAGGATGATGGTGCACCTTCTGTATCAAAGTCTTGTTATAGATTTTAGTAAATAACTCAATTGATTGGATATTGATCAGAGCTTTATTGGATCAGAAGGAAATTTCTTTAATTTTAATGGAAACTGCAAATGACCCTAAGACTTGACTATTCACAGGTCTAAAAAAAATAAGTGATAGAGCCACGAAGCTCAAAATATTGTACATAATATAAACTTTTTTTTTAGTTAATACACTGTTTCAAGTAGAGATGGTTGAATATATAACANATAAAAAAAAGATATACAAAAAGAGACAGACACACAGGCACACACTCTCTCTCTCTCTCTCTCTCTCTCTCTCTCTCTCTCTCTCTCTCTCTCTCTCTCTCTCTCTCTCTCTCACACACACACACACACACACACACACACACACACACGCACGCACACACACAAATATTAAAATTGCTAAGCAGCAAATACAGAAAGCAAAACAAAATGATATATACAAGTAAAACCAAAAGCCCACAGTAGTAAGATGAAATAGGGAGGAAGATCAGTTGATGGCTGTTCCAGAAGCTTGCTGAGTTGGATTCTTCCTTTCCCAGCTTTGTGACATATATGGAGACATAGGACATTAATGGCCAGAAAATCTTTTAGTCAAAATTAAGTTCTACTATCAACTTCATGGAAGGCCTCTTAGACAAATAGTTCAGAGCATGCCTAGTACATCTGTAACTACAATCTAAAGATGGTAACACTGGCATAATCTGCAAAGCTATTGTTTGAACATTGTAATATGAAATAATCATAAATATATGGTCAGTTTCAAATACTATTTAATATAAGAATGAATGTTCCAGGTTCTTCTTTTACTGTTCCTCCTGCTGGTTAGAAGAAACTGCCTTGTTTTTCTTATTCTGTAAGCAGCTAAGAGGGACATTCAGGTGAAGTATCAAATGATAATTTATTTTTGTTTTTACAAAACCATTTTAAAATGCCATCTACACTTATATAATCAATTGAAAAACCCTGTAAAGAAAACTATAAATGTTTAGATTGCAATTATGGTACAGTATTTTAAACTGTTCTCTTATATCAGATTTCCTGACAGAGGAAAAGTAGTGTTCATTTATTCATTTGTTTGTTTTTAAATGTACATGCCTTAATGTTTGCCACTAAAGCAGTACCTGGAGCTATAGGCAACATAATGAAACTAAACTTTTAAAATGCAAGCAATTAGAAATACCAAAGGCGAAAGGTTTTACTTCAGCCTTCTTCCTGCTGTGCTATTTTCAAAAGTTCTTTTACAAAGGGCAACATTTAAAAATGCTGTTTCCCACCTGTTGTGCAGGTATAATCTATAATCTCAGATACATACAAATTACTTGAAGCATATAAGTGCATAGCAATATAGATTCTCACAACAATTATTTTGTTGGTGTTCCTTCAAAACCAACAAATTTTTGCCAAAGGAATGTATCCCATATGAATGACATTATCCAGATATGTGTGTGCTAGTCTTAAGCTGAATGCGCTGTCTTGGCGTTAAGTTAAATTTGTTATAACCATGGGTTTACTAGATTTATATTCTATCTTTCCCATATGAGTTCAAGGTAACTTCATGACGATCTTCCGTTGTTGTTATTATTACAGCTACTGCTCTGTCAGAAAAGATAGCCTTAGAACATGGGACTGGCCCAAAGTCATCTGGACAGCTTCCATGGCTGAGAATAGGTTCTTCCTATTCCTGGTTTTAAATATCAACAACTGCCCTACAGTTGGCTGGGTTCATTATTATTTAGCATGACGTATGAACCCATACATTTGGTACAGTAAACAGAGAAAGTTCAAGGGACTTGAGTTAAATCCCTACTTGATTGTGAAGCTAACAGAGAGACTTGGGATCAGCATGTAGTCTTGGATAATCTCCCTTATAGACATCTAAAGCTAAAAAGAAGATACAATGTGTGGTATCTTGAACTCCTTGAAAATAAGGAAAGGATACAGATCTAAAACATATGTATCTTGCGGCTAAACATTTGCACTTACAAACTGTATTGTCCTGTTTGTTTAAGTGACTGAAGAGAATCACATTGTTATAAGAAAAGTACTCTACCAGTTGAAACAGAATTTCTTTAAAATTATTTGGCAATTTATACTAATTGCTGCTTTATAACAGAAAGTTTTATGTATTCTTTATTTATAGTAAAGGGATTCCCTAGGATACCTGATCGTTAACTTTTACAGATTTGCAGAAGTGAGTGGTAAAATTTACCAGCTATTTTTCTCAGAAGAGAAGGACCTCAAACAGATCTATAACTTGTCATAAATTCCTATATAAAACTGTATGAACCTATATCATCTTACAAGAAAGTCGCATTTCTGTCAATGAAACCATTTTTACAGAAATGATCATATTCTCAGTGGATTTAGGCAACACATTTTCTGTCCTTGAAACATCTATTCTAAACTAATCGATTCAAAATAGACTTCTTTGGGACTATTGTTACAGAGCAATTTTTGAGCATTTGTTTCATTTACTCAAGAATGATTCTATTGTCTTCAGTTGGTTTCAGTAAAACTATTGAAAATATTGTCCTTGACTGTCATTAAATACAAAGATATATAGCACAAGTAGAAACAATTATGTTTAGTTATGCATCTAAAATGTGTTTTAAATAGCCTCCAGAACTAGGTTCCACTACAAGACAACAAAAATAGTTGTTTAAAGACATCACATGAAGACAGCCAACAGATTCTTTATTAGTTGTATCATTTTATCATGTGTGCATTCTTAATGTTGCATTTTTAATCCTTTAAAGATATAAAATATGTTTTATTTATTTAATAATTTATATGACACTTCGAACAGACTATGTGGCTGAATGGAAGGGCTTCTACATATTTCTTAGCTACTTATCCAGGTAGCTATTTGTCTATTTGTCTATCCAAGTAGCTACTTGTCATTTCCAAGTCACAGTAGTTTGTTTGATAACAGTTTAATATTTAATATTTTCTGTGAATATAACTTTGTGGTTTGTAAACAATAGTTTATTGCTTCATAGAAATGTCAGGTGTAACTTAGCAAACCAAAGTTAAAACAAGTCATTGCTTCATGTAGTGTATAAGCATTCTATTACTTGCCTGATAATGACCAACTCTGATTGGCTGCTGATAAACTCTTTTCCTGTTATCTGCTTTACCAGGTTGATGTCAGACATCCATGAAGTAGCATGATTTATAATAATATCAAGACATAGAATAAAGATGGTCATCTATATTATTCTTAGAGACCTGGCTGGATCTTCACTCTTGTTCCACTCAAGCTCATGTCATGCTTGGAAGTCATCTTGGCACCATAGCTTCATCTGTATTTGAGAACGGAACGGAACAGAACACTTTATTTGGCCAAGTGTGATTAAACAAACAAGGAATTTGTCTCTGATGCAGAAGCTCTCAGTGTACATTCAAAACAATGGAGTAATAATCATAATAATGATACCAATAAGAGAAGGTAGTAGAAAAGATGAGAAGAATAATACCACAGCCATACCACATGGGTAAACATACTTAGACATAAGACAATACTGTGGGAATTAGGTGTTCGGCAGAGTGATGACATGACGGAAAAACTGTCTTTGTGTCTAGATGTTTTGGCATGCAATGCTCGGTAGCGGCATCCCAAGGGGAGAAATTGAATCAGTTTATGTCCAGGATGTGAGGGATCTATAGCTATTTTCTCAGCCCTCCTTTTGACCTGTGTAACATACAGGTTCTCAATGGAAGGCAGGGTGGTTGCAATTGTTTTTTCTGCAGTCATAACTATCTGTTGAAGTCTGTACCTGTCCTGTTTGGTTTCTGCACCAAACCAGACATTTATAGAAGAACCAATGACAAAATCAATAATTCCTCTGTAGAACTGTATCAACAGCTCCTGAGGCTGTCTAAACTTTCTGAGTTGATGCAGGAAGAACATTCTTAATTGTGCCTTTTTAATAATGGTTCTAATGTTACATGTTCATTCCAATCCTGGGAGATTATAGAATCCCAAAACTTGACACTACTGTTGATACTGTGTAGTCTAATATAGTAAGGGGTGGTAGAATAGGAGAGCTCCTCCAAAAATCCACTCTCATCTTTACAGTTTTAAACATGTTCAGCTCCAGATTATGCCAGCTGCACCACAGGATCAGTTGTTCATCACCGTCTTGAATGAGACCAATGCCTGTTTGTGGCATCTGCATACTTCAGTACCTTAACAGAACATTGTTCTGTTGTGATTCTGAATCTGTGATATTGGTCTACTCATGATAATAACACTCAATGCATCAACCACAGCTCTCCTCCTCCTAGTAGAACTGGCAAACTTGTTATTTATTCATCATTATTTTAAAACATTGCTTTAGTACACAAAGCATACTTATGTTATATATCACCAAGAGGGCAGATACCACCAGAGCAGTTTATAAACTTGAAATCAAGAACAAAAGACATGGAAACACAATGATAAAGCCAATGTAAATTTTAAAACTCCAAAGTTTTAAAAGTATTTGAATTTGGGTTGTGACAACACCAGCAATAGCAATAGCACTTAGACTTATATACCGCTTTACAGTGCTTTTACAGCCCTCTCTAAGCGGTTTACAGAGTTAGCATATTGCCCCCAACAATCTGGGTCCTCATTTTACCCACCTCAGAAGGATGGAAGGCTGAGTCAACCTTGAGCCGGTGAGATTTGAACCGCCGAACTGCAGCTAGCAGTCAGCTGAAGTAGCCTGCAGTACTGCACTCTAACCACTGCGCCACCTCGGCTCTTAAGCAAGATGGGTGGATGAAGGAGAAAAAATTGATGGAAGAGACCCTCTCCTGTCCATTATAGATCCATTATAACATTATGGGAAAAGGCATATGGGGGGGGGGAAGGCAAAGGTGACTTCAACAGGTACACTGGAAAATAGGCAGAGAAGGCACTATTTTAGATTGTCTGATCGATCTCAGGTTGTCTTCCCTCTAAAAAGTTGATTGTAGCAAAAAATTCCAGAAACTTTGATACAGTATGACAATTACAAAGAAAATAGCAAAAAACAAGAGAGGATTGTAAGTAGAATTCTTTCTACTTAGAAGTTTTTAGAGATCAGATGCCATAGCTATGAAATATTTCTTCACGATGCTATCTCCATTATTTGGAATATTGAAGATACCCCTTTTATGAAGATTATTTATGTCAGAATGTTATTAAAAAGAATTTATTTATTTATTTATTTATTTATTTATTTAAAAACCGTGGTCATTTCTGATCCCTGACTTCACTGTTGTATTCATTATACCAACAATCCTTTGAACTTAAATTCTGTTACGTTTCTAGATTCTGATAGTCTTTTTTTTCCTAGATGGTAAAAAATGTTAATAGCTCATAGAGATCAGTGTCTAATGTCATGCTATCATGAAATTGTTTCAATTCTTATACATGTATGTAACGAGAAAAGAGGTACTGAAAAACCAAAGCATCCATAAATTTATCATTTTTATTGACAGCATGTCTTTTAACCGTAACAGCAATGGAAGAAGCCCAATAAATGAAACATTTACTGAATAACTTGCCTTATTTTCAAGCAGTATGTGATTCCTTTCTAGCTGTCTCCAGAAGATGTTTTTAGCCTAATTTGCTCCCTAGAAATTTCACTCGCTAGAGTTCTACATCTATGACGTTTTATTGCCTGAAGCCAAGTCTGAATAAGAACTTTCTTAAGATATACTTATCCTAATGCCAATCTACAATCATTGGACTACAGTAGTTTGATTTATGTGTACTCCACCTGGTGCATGGTTTGCATGCTTTCAGACATTCACCGATTTCTCTCTGTGGATAAAACCATGCTAACCTCTATGCCATTATAATTTATTCACTTTTTTATTTACAAGACTTATATAGTTACCTATTTGTTGCAATGAATCCAGGGGCCTCACAACAATCCATAAAGCATCCTTAAAAACATACCCTTCCTTTAGGCATCAGACCAAATATCCTTATAGCTCAACTCCCCCCTCCTTTATCCCTAGCCCAGTGATGGTGAACCTTTTTTTGCTTGGGTGCCAAAAGGGCGCGCGCGCGCAATAGTGCATGCACACGTGCCCACACCCATAATGCAATGCCCTCCCCCTGTGCATGTGTGCGCAACCCCCCCCGTTGTCCCCCCGTGCATGTGCGCAGGCCTCACTGAAGCCTCTGGACTTCCGGTAGTCCCATTGGGCTGTTTTTCACCCTCCCCAGGCTTCAGGAAAGCCTCCGGAGCCTGTGGATGGCGAAAAACGGGCCCAATGGGCCCGTTGGGCCATTTTTTTGCCATCCACAGGTTCCGGAGGCTTTCCTGAAGCCTGGGGAGGGTGAAAATGGCCTTCCCCCACCCTCCAGAAGGCCGAAAATCAGCTGACATAGGGCAACGCCTCGCGTGCCCTCAGATATGGCTCCGCGTGCCACCTGTGGCACGCGTGCCATAGGTTTGCCATCATGGCCCTAGCCCATTGCTTGGGATAGCCCGATCTTTACAGCCCTCTGGAAGGCTAAAAGGGTAGGAATCCCTCTGATCTCCAGTGGGAGGCTTTTTTAAAGAACTGGGGTGGCTACTGAGAAGGCACTCCTCCAATGTCCCATCAGATGACAACGTGCAAGGGAGGAAATCTGAAGTGCACCCATCATATATAACCTGATAGGACCGGCAGATATCCTGGGAGAGGCAGACCCACAATGCTTCATCCAGTTGTATATACAACAAAATAAAACATGAAACACAAATAGAAAAAGGTCATGTACCATAACCAGGGGAAAAAATCCCTACAGGTAAAATATAAAGAAAGCTACATTCATCAGTAAGCAAGGAATATTCACCTGACAGTAAACAATCACAGATGAGTTGAGGTGCACGTTATCTGGCAATGTTGGTGAATGTTGGTGAAGAGAGTGTCTGCTAAATGCTAGAATCCAAAAATAAAACTGCGACTGAAAATTCACTTGCACTGGTGTACCATAAATATGTCAGTAATTTTAAATACAATTAACTTCCATTAGACTGTACTGTGAGAATCAGCTGTCATGTCTAAAATTATAAATAAATAAGGCAGTGCACCGAAGGAAGATCTATTTGCATTATGATAATGAGAATGTGTTATTCCTGATTTAAATACAGAATAACAGAGTTGGAAGGGACCTTGGAGGTTTTCTAGTCCAACCCTCTGCTCAGGCAGGAAACCCTATACCATTTCAGACAAATGGTTTTCCAATGAGAATACCATGATGTTTGCTTCAATAGAAGGCTTGGCCGTCATTTTGTCTACTTCCCAACATTGTAAAAGAGATTCAGATACTGCTTTCCCTTTGTGGAATTTCTCTAATTTCCTGTTTAACAAAAATCTGCTTAACAAAAACAGTAGTAGTAAGAATGGAATAGTGGCACAATGCCACTAATGAAGGATAACACTAAGAATCCTCTGTCTGGGAGCTCTGAAAGAACATAGAAAGCCAGTTTAGTGTAGCAGTTCAGGTGCTAGACTAGAATTTGGGAGACTATTAATGTTGTTCTTCCATGAGTCATAGAAGCCAGATGGGTTTGGGTCGGGAGCCAATCTCTCAGCACAACCCCCTGACAGGAATGTTATTATGGGGAAAAAAGGAAAATTATGAGTTCCTCAAAGACAGGCTCTAAATTGGGGTGTCAAACTCAAGGCCCGCAGGCCAGATCCTGCCCATGGGGTGCTTAGATCTGGTTCATGGGGCCACCCTGGAAAAAGTGAGGGACCGGCCTGCATTGCCTCTGCCAGAAAAAATGAAGCTCGGGAGCCACGCGGCCCTCCCGAGCTCCGTTTTCACTGGCAGAGGGTTGCAAGAGGCCATTGCAGCCGAAAACGGAGCTCGGGTGCCCATTTTTGCTGGCAGAGCACTCAGGCCACCACAGGCGCTCCCTGACATGAGTGACGTTGAGCTGGCCACACACACACCACCCCCCGAGGTCAAACACAACCCTGATGCGGCCCTCAATGAAATCGAGTTTGACACCCCTGCTCTAAATCAAATAACTTGATACCCATTAAAATGGTACAAATTAATTATTACATGTAATCCCATTTTTTTTATTTACTACCTACAGAGGTTGATAAGGAGGTGGGGGTGGGGGTGGGGGATGGGAGCCAGTGTTAGATTTTTCCCTTCTAAGCAAGAGAGAAAAACAACAACCCAAAACTGAAGGATAAACATTTTGACCAACAACAGCCTAATTTTGACCAATTGCCTTGCAATGGAGCTAAAATTTTCTTTTTTTTAATAAAGGCAGGTGATACTATGTACATTCTGTGCTGGTGATGGATCAAACTTTCATAAATGCTAGTCAGCTAAAATATGTGATAGAGAATTCTGCAGAAGCAATTGAGCAGAATTTGCTTTCATAAAATAAGACTGTCACCAGTATGTTCAAATACAGGTTTCTCTTTGCAGCAGGGAAATGAGGCTGCTGCATACCAAAAAAAGAAGTGGCAAGGGAGACGTTGTCTGGCTTCTGCTGTTGTCTCTGGCACATTCAGTATGTGTGTCGCCTGAGGGCATAAGTAAGCAGAGGAGATAGAATGGACAGGTCTCCCTGTAATAAAGTTAAGTGTCAATCTGCTTTCCAAGTAATATGTACAGTATGAACACTCAGAGTATTCCCAGAGAGATCAATATCAAGAATACTTCTGAGAATTAATGTTTTTTTATATTGATATCTTAAGAGAATACTGTGGCTGAAATCAGAACGAAAAGTCGGGTGCATTCAAAAAACAGTGTAGACCCAGGGGTAGAGAAATTGAAGTCCTTATATCAAAAAAGCTACTCTTATTACAAATGAGACTTCAATTACAGTAGCTGACTTCCATAGCAAACAATATCTTATGTATGAATAGTAATGAAATTAATCAGAATAAACATCTTGCTATTGCTTTCTTACACCACAAGAAGTCAGAGATAAACTATCTGACCTCATTGAGGAAATAGTTTAAAAATATGTACATGGAAGTAATGCCAGGAAAGACAGGATTGCTTGAGCAGAAATAATTCATATTATTAAATAAGCATTATATTTCCAAACAAGCCATAGAATACATAGATGGCAGAATGAATTCTGTCAGATTAAATGCAAGCAGGATTATTCTGGTATTCATTATTATTTTTTTCTACTTGAACCCATTCTTCAAACATTATTTCTGAGGTACACCATTTGTCTTTTTAAGTATAAAGTTCCTGAGTTTTGGCTTGGTAATAATTTAGAATGGCAGAGTACACTCTGAAACTGACTCCATGTAAATTATAACTAAACTGTAATGTTTATTGGGATGAGTCATCATATCCACTATTCAGTTAATATTAATTAAAGTCATGTTTAATTTTTATTTAAAACCCTTCTGCTTCCTTCACCAACTGATTCTACCCAATTTTTAATGAATAGCCTGCTGCAAGCTACAATACATAAATACCAAATTGGAACACAAAACTTTCACTGGACTTTTGTGTATACTGCATGCATGTATGTGTATGTGTTACTGCTGTGAGACTAAATCTTCAATCTGCCAAATATGACCCTTTTCACAATTCATTGTTACTGTTTAAATATGAACAATGGTTTACTTCTTAGGATGGTTTCCATGGAATGATCTCAATAGCTTTGGCCATATTAAGTAGAATAGAATAGAAGTAGAATAATAACTTTATTGTCACTTTGAATGTACACTAATCGGCATACATTAAAATGAAATTTTGTTGCATATAGCTCTCAAAGGGTCACCACCTCCATATACACTACATAAATATGACTAAATAAATAAATAAATAAATAAATAAATAAATAAATAAATAAATAAATAAATAAATACAAAATTTTGTATATACCCACATATAATATATGACACAGAGAAACAACACAGTTTAGTTCGGATATTAAGGACTTATATGCCCACTATATAAACAAAATTATTTTACTTTGCTTTACTTTGTTGTTTGTTTATTAGGATATTTATAGATTATCTATTTAAATATATCTTTATTGGTTTTTCACATTTTACAAATCACAATAATTCTTTAAGCAGATCTACAACCTATTATATACATTGATTTTTATATTTATACAATTTATACATTATCTTACAATATTCTACATCTTCGTCCCTTATTTTCTCTTCGACTTTCTATCATCAATCCATTTGTACCACTTTGCCCATATTTCGTAGTAATCTGAGTCTTTTTGTCCTTTTAGTTCTATGGTTAATTTGTCCATTTCTGCGCAATCAAATATTTTCTTGATTATTGAACTTTTGATGGGTATATTGGGGTTCCTCCAGCACTGCGCATATGCAATCCTAGCAGCTGTTGTGATGTGTAAAATTAAATATTTGATGCTTTTATCATATTGTCTTTTGAATATTCCTAATAGGAAAAGTTCCGGGGTGAATTCTACTATTGATCCTATTATTTCCTGTAACCAATTATGTATCTTTATCCAATATTTCTTAGCTTCGGGACATGACCACCATGTGTGAAAGAAGGTGCCTTGCTCTTTTTCGCATTTCCAACAGATCGAATTTAAATTAGAATATATTTTCGCTAATCTTACAGGGGCCAAATGCCAGCGATTGAACATTTTATAATAATTTTCTTTATATGATACCAATTTTGTTATTTTATAATTTCTATTCCAAATTTGTTCCCAGTCAGCCAAGTATGTTGTGCCCTACATTTTTCGCCCATGAAATCATTGTTCCTTTTACTATGTCTTCAGCTCTATCAAATTGTAGCAGATAATTGTATATTTTAGAGATAATTTTGTCTTCTCGGCCCGTCAAAAGTTTGTCTAATTGTTTAGTTTCTATCTCAATTCCAATTTCTTCACTATCTTTTTTGTATCGTGATTGTATTTGAAGGTAGGGCCACCAGTCTATACTTATACCTTGCTTTTCCAAATCCTCTCTATTTTTTAATTTCCCGAATCCATCTAAAACATCTTTATATTTAACCATTTTACTTACATCAATAGTATTTGGATAAATCATCGCCTCCATGGTGGACAGCCAATTGGGGATTTTCAAGTAGTGTTTTTTCTTCACCTCCTGCCAAATTTGCATCAATGAGTCTCTAATCATATGTCTGTGGAAGTATTTTTGCGGTTTATTTTCTTTATCCCATAAAAATGCATGCCATCCCTTTTGTAGGTCATGGCCTTCCAATGTCAATATCCATCTATTTCTCAAGTTGATCCATTCTCTAAGCCAAACCGAGGTGGCGCAGTGGTTAGAGTGCCGAGGTGGCGCAGTGGTTAGAGTGCAGTACTGCAGGCTACTTCAGCTGACTGTTCAGCAGTTCAGCGGTTCAAATCTCACCGGCTCAAGGTTGACTCAGCCTTCCATCCTTCCAAGGTGGGTAAAATGAGGACCCAGATTGTTGGGGGCAATATGCTGACTCTGTGAACCGCTTAGAGAGTGCTGTAAAGCACTGTAAAGCGGTATATAAGTCTAAGTGC
>QLTV01003387.1:384622-405390 GCA_003457575.1 Thermophis baileyi | reverse complement strand
TAGAAGGGAAATTATATATTATTATAAATAAGTCTATAGATATAAAGGAAGTAATATTAGAAAGGGGGAAAATATTTGTAATATAGAAAATATTGGATGGTGATCTGGGGAAGGATATATAAAATATTAGGGGAACAAAATAAGATAATAAAGGAAATGACAACACTCACCACAACAACATTAAGGGCAGGGAAAAAAGCAGCTTCCAACCCCACAGTAGCCACAGCCTCCCCCGCAAGTCAGTGCTTAATAAAGGAAATGCTGACCGTTGAAAAAGCAGGTAGCGCATCAGTAATACAGATGATGAATACGACACTTACAATGATGCAAGAAACTATGCTGAAGCTACAGGAAACATTATCGCAAAATCATGTAGAGTTGAAGTCAGACATCCAGAAATTGGATAATAGGATGGAGTTGATACAAGGGGAAATACAAAAGAACAAACAGGATATTAAATGGGTGGAGACAAAGGCTGAGAAAACTGAAAAAAAAAGTAGAACAGATAGACCAAAAAATGATAACAGCTTACAAAGAACTATAATTCTCTTATAAACTTGGAAATGGATCGATCCTCTTATTATCTGCGCTTTCAGAATGTTATAGAGACAAGGGATGAGGACTTAGGAGGATTAATGGCAGATATAATAGCGGAAATTCTCCAGAAAGATAGGCAGGAAATGATAAACGAGATAGATGAAATATATCGCGTTCAAACAAATTATGCCAAATGTCACCACCTACCTAGAGAAGTGCACATAAGGTTCGCTAGGAAAAAAATTAGAGATATTATCTATAAAACTATGAGAGAAGAACCTATAATATATAAGGAGAAAGAAGTAATTACGTTAAAACAGGTTCCTAGACATGTGCGCGAACAGAGGAAAGATTATCAGTTCCTGGCAGCTATATTAAAAAAAACATACTTTTTAGATGGATTACCCCAGAAGGGATGATAATTACTCAGGAGGGCAGGAAAATCAAGGTGGATAGCTTAGAGAAAGCCCAAGAGATATATTTAATTTAATTTAATTTATAAAATTTATATGCCGCCCAACTCCTGAAGGACTCTGGGCGGCTTACATCATGTAAAAAATAAAACATATAAAAACAATTTAAAAAAAAACCATCCATATTTAAAATAAAACATTCACACAACCATGCATGGGCCAATCAGAACCACTATTGGCCCCAGGCCTGCCGGAAAAGCTAGGTCTTAACGGCTTTACGGAAGGCCAGTAAGGTGGGGGTAGTACGGATCTCGGGGGGAAGTTGGTTCCACAGTGTCGGAGCGGCTACAGAGAAGGCCCTCCCCCGCGGGCCCGCCAGCCGACACTGTCTGGCTGATGGGACCTGAAGAAGGCCAGTCCTGTGCAACCTCACTGGTCGTTGGGAGGAGTGTGGCAGAAGGTGGTCACGCAGATAAACTGGTCCTGAGCCATGTAGGGCTTTAAAGGTAACAACCAACACCTTAAATTGTGACCGGAGCGCAATCGGCAGCCAGTGCAGCTTGCGAAGGATGGAACTCGTGTGGGTGTACCTTGGCATACCCACAACTGCTCACGCAGCTGCATTCTGGTATCCACATCCACTCGGTCTTATCTGGGTTTAGCTTGAGTCTGTTAACTCCCATCCAGACCCTTACATCGTCCAGGCACCGGTCTATTACGTCCACCGCTTCACTGAATTGACGAGGGGTGGAAATGTACAGCTGGGTGTCATCAGCGTATTGTTGAAACCTCACCCCATGCCGTCGGATGATCTCACCCAGTGGTTTCATGTAGATGTTAAATAAAAGGGGAGAGAGGACCGAACCCTGAGGCACCCCGCACTCAAGGGGCCTAGGGGTCGACCTCTGCCCCCCTGCCAACACTGACTGTGAACGATCAGAGAGATAGGAGGAGAACAACCGCAAAACAGTGCCACCCACTTCCAGCTCCCTTAATCGACACAGAAGGATACCATGGTCGACGGTATCGAAATCAGCTGAGAGGTCAAGCAGCACCAAGATGGAGGAAAAACCTCCATCTCTGGCTCACCAGAGATCATCCATCAGCGCGACCAAAGCAGTTTCCGTACTATAACCAGGCCTGAAACCCGATTGGAAAGGATCCAGATAATCCGTTTCATCCAATAGCCGTTGGAGTTGGAGCGCCACCACTTTCTCAACAACCTTCCCCACAAAGGGAAGGTTGGAGACTGGACGAAAGTTTTTTAAATCTGCTGGATCCAGGGCTGGCTTCTTGAGGAGGGGCCTCACCACCGCAACCTTCAAAGGTTGCAGGACGGACCCCTCTCTCAAGGAGGCGTTGATTACAGCCTGGAGCCAGCCTCGTGTCACCTCCCTGCTGGCCGAGACCAGCCAGGAGGGGCACGGGTCCAATAAACAAGTGGAGGAGATCATCGCTCCAATAGCCGTGTCCACTTCCTCAGGAGGCACAGGCTCAAACTCCTCCCACAAAATTGGATTAAGACCTGCCCCTGTCATCTATTCATCCCATATAATTGGACTAAGATCTGCTCCTGTCATCTCGTCTTGAATTGCCCAATCAGAGTCCAGGTCCATCCGAATCTGAGCGACTTTATCCGCCAAATACTGTACAAATTCCTCAGCTCTCCCCTGCAAAGGTTCCTCCTTTCCCTCGATGTTAAGGAGGGAACGAGTTACTTTGAACAGGGCGGCTGGGCGAGAATCAGCAGATGCAATAAGAGCGGAAAAATGCAAACGTTTTGCCGCCCGTATCGCCACTAAAGTATCCTTCCCCTGCCATGCCCACCAAGCCATGCCCACCAAGCCACACCACGCCCACCAAGCCACGCCCACAGAAACAGTAGTAAAAAAAATTGAATCCCACCACTGCTGCGAATGCCTAGATCATGCAGGCAATTCTTTCCTCTGATATCTGATAGAAGTGAAAATTGGACTTCAAAGAATCAGGATAGGAAGATTATTGATGCTTTTGAACTTGGACATTTGAAGGAGACACCTGAGAATACCATGGGTGTTCAAGAAAATATATAAATGGATCATCAAACAAATCAACTCAGAGTTCTCACTTGAGGGACAAATGATCAGACTCAAATAACCCTACTATGAGTGCATTATGAGAAGACCGAGCTCTCTTGAGAAGTCTCTAATGCTGAGAAAGTAGAAGAGAAGAGAATGATCAGCAGCAAGATGGATGGACTTAGTTATAGTGGTAATGGGTACACTTTTAGAAAACCTGAAGGACTAGTTCAGAGACTGATCAATCTGGAGAAAATCTATCTATGTGGCCATTAAGAATCAACACTAAGAATGGTGCATAATTAATCAAAACCCAATTAAATGGCATATATACAATTCCAAAATTAGATCCACATTCTCCTTATAGTAATTATTATTGAACAGAATTGATATCCCCAATTATTTCTAAAGGAAGATCTGCTGGCAGAAAGCATATATTTTCCATATCTGGGAATTGACAGTTAATTGGCTGGGGCATCAGTAGAAGTGTATGTCAAGATTGCTACATAGAAGTGCAGCAGAACATGAGAAATTGACTTGATTGATACCTCTGAACAAGGAAAAATTGAGTCTTGCGGTGGTGGGGGATATTGTCATTCCTCTCCCTGGAACCATATAGCAGGGGTGTCAAACTGGCGGCCCATGGGCCGGATGTGTCACGCCCAGGCCACGCCCACCCCAGCTCCACAAAGGCAAAAAACATCATGATACATCACAATACGTCACATGACGTGATCGAGTTTGACATCTGTGATATATGCCATAGCATTAAATATAAATTTAGGGGTTTTGGAGGTATAATTATGGGATTGATGAAATTTTATTAAGCAGGAGTTTTTAAATATTGAGACGTTGGAACCATAGAAATATACTGAGTAATTTTTATTAAATTGTTATAACATGGATCTACAAGGGATAATAGAAGTATATGAAGAAATATTCTTGATGTTAAAAAGTGTGTGTGAAACTATAAAGAACAATAAGGAGACAAGGGGATTGTTTAAAGACACATACATGAATGTAGAAGTCACTCAACAATTGGGGGGGAAAGAGCAACATGATATTCAGGAAATAGATGAGAAATTAGAAGAAGCAGTGGAAGGGAAAAATCAAAATGAGGTGCAAGAAGCTAAAAATAAAGAAGAGAAAGGATTAAAAAAAAAGAAGAGAAAGGATTAATAAGTAGGCATCAATTAGAAAGCTCCTTAAAAGTTTATAATAGAACAGAGAGAAAAAAGAAAAATCTCTTCAGAAAAAAAAATGGGTGTATGATGGTGTTCAAATAATACAGCAGAAAGAGACAAAGGGCACCTAGAAGGGAATGCTCAGTAGAAAATGAGGTGCAAGAAGCTAAAAATAAAGAAGAGAAAGGATTAAAAAAAAAGAAGAGAAAGGATTAATAAGTAGGCATCAATTAGAAAGCTCCTTAAAAGTTTATAATAGAACAGAGAGAAAAAAGAAAAATCTCTTCAGAAAAAAAAATGGGTGTATGATGGTGTTCAAATAATACAGCAGAAAGAGACAAAGGGCACCTAGAAGGGAATGCTCAGTAGGCACAAATATATCAAAAAGAGCTACAAGATTCCAAATAAAAAGACAATAAATGATTGAAATTCAAAAAGGTTAAGAGATGATGGATAATGAGAAAATATATTAATAAAATGGAAAAATACAAATAGGGAAAATAGTAGTATATATATTAACAATAATACAACTTATTATAACTATATAACTATAAGCTTAGTAGATGGAGATTTAGGATTAGGTAATCTAATTGTATTATCAACATTAATAGTGTGTTAAAGTATATTGTGAATTTAAAATATTAAGGATTAGAAATTGTGGAGGTTTTGAGATACACTCCCGGGATTGATTAAATATTGTTAATATTTGGCTTTATTAGTAATCCTACACATTTGGAATATTGAAGTTATGGTGGAATAATGAGTAATTCTTAAAATATTAAATATTAGTAATTTAATAGGGGATAACAAATACATGGCGCAAAGAAGTGTTATCTGTGTTTAAATGAATTAATGGAAAAAATGATAAAGAATTATAAAGAGAGAATAGTATTGTTGAAGTTGGAAGATTAGGATTACACATACTTATTTGTATTATTATTGTTAGCGTTGTTTAAAAAAGATTTAAAGATACACTGTCCACAAAATATGTATGGTGTGAAAAGAAAACTGCAAATAAAACATGTTTAAAAAAACGATTGCTACCTAGAAGTGCAGCAGAACATGAGAAATTGACTTGATTGATACCTCTGAACAAGGGAAAATTGAGTCTTGCGGGGGGGGATGTTGTCATTCCTCTCCCTGGAACCATATAGCAGGGGTATCAAACTGGCGGCCCACAGGCCGGATGTGTCACGCACAGGCCATGCCCACCCCGGCTCTACAAAGGCAAAAACATCATGATACATCACGATACCTCATGTGACGCGATCGAGTTTGACACCCGTGATATATGGCATAGCATTAAATATAGCCAATGACATCACTGTTCTAGAACAATTGACTACAACAGTCTTCCGAATATATCACTCTCATAATAGTGGGAACTAAACATTCGTTGTTCTGTGAATCAGAAACAGACACACATTACTTTATCTGAAATTAACCAAATATCACAAACATAATTATGACTATGCTTTATTTCTAAGATGAAACAGTTTAATGATAATTAGGGCAGCAAGAGAAACTTCTATGTTGTTTATTTTTAACTAGTACTTTTCTGGCAAATTTAAGCATATTACAGAACAGAGTAATGTATCATGTTGTAGAAGTCTAGGAGAAGAAAGAGTGAGGACCTTAACAATCCCCATTTTTGATCTGGTTCTTTGCAGTCACCAATACTACTTCTGTGCATCTGTGGTTCTTAATATACAGTACAAGCTTTTGTGTGCTGCAAAAGGCATGTTAAACTGAGTATTTTATTATCTTTATGTTACAATTTTTCAGATTTTATCAGTCAATAAAGTCTACAGGAGACACTAATCAGAAAAATGCGGTAAGGAGACAATGATAAAGAATAATAATTGCATGAGACACATGCATTTAAAAAAAGAATTGTTTTATTTTCAAATGAAATGCATTGTGTGGTTCATAATATACATGTAGCACACATAGAAAACTACTGTTTTAGTGTAGTAAATATAATACGAGAGACATTTAAATCATTGACACTTGCTAAAATTATTTATTGGTTTAGACTGTTAAATCTACACTTCATAAGAAAAATGAAATGAAAATAATTACATTTTGCATTATTGCTCTGTAATGAATGCTTGAAAAGAAATACTTTGCTATTGAAAAGCATTTAATTTTGAGGCTTAGAATATGTTAATTAGAGCATCTTAAGTAATGTGCTTTAAATGGGGGAAAGAGCCTTGTCTAGACATATTACTAATGTGTATGGTAAATTAAAGGGTGAGGCTTTTTAAACTTTCACAAAGGTGTCGTTCACAAGGAAGCATTATTCAATTGAGTTTAATAGTGGTGATTAATGCAGTAGGACAAAAGTAGCTTTAGAGTACAGTACTATGTATGGTTGCTTAAAAGTAAGTATCATTTTTTTCAGCAAGGCTAACACAAATAAGAGTATACTGAATTTGAAGCTCAAGTAAGGTAAGGAATGCTAACACCTCTAGGGGTTTGGGGGATTTATTATTGTTGAGTACTTTTATTATTCTATGTTTTTAATAATAGAATGGCTTTATTGTTGAGATCAGGGTAGGGTGGGCTTCTGCCCTTGAGATAGTCTCAAAATATTATTAATTAATAGACCAAAATTAATGAAATGGGTTGAATCACAAGATGAAGAAACACAAAATATTTCTTCAAAATACTTTTCAGGCCTGATTAGTATTGTTAGCTTGGAGCCAACTTGCAACACTGGTTCATTCTGAATTCAGAAAGCTAGTGCATATATATTCAGCCACCTGAAATTAGCATTCAAGAAATTCACTTAGCTGCAAAGTGGCACTTACTTCAAAAAGTCATGTTGGCGATTGTGTTGTCAGAAGTACTTCTTGTGCAGTGCAGTGCAACATGTCAGGTCTACAAGTGCAAGGTGAGTTATATTTGTTCATGTATTAATATATTTTTGTAAGCAACCTCTAAAAGGAGATTTTAAATGAATCACAGAACAAAATTAAGGCCATTTAAAACACTCATTACCTATACATTACATAAGGTTTGAAGACCATAGACTTCTGTTTGACAGTGCAATCCTAAACTCAACTACCCAAAAGTTCAATGGAGCTCATTCACAGTTTATCTAATATGGTATCTTGAAATAGATAGAACCTACACACGGTCAAATGTTACAGTAAGTGCAAATGTTAAGTGCATTATGTAATCATCCTTCAACCAAAGCTAAGTAAATTTTACTGAATGAAAGAAAGAGGCTTTGAAGAGAGAAGTTGGCAGCCAATTTATTTTATCCAAGTCATAGTCCAGAAACGATGTCATTCATACAATTGCATGAATTCATTTTAAAATGCAGGGCCTTATCAGGATTCCGGGGTCAAGAGTAAAACGCTTTAATGAGGCAGATGCAGATATTTTTGGCCATCCCTAGCAGTATGAATAAATACAGAGGGGAAAAAATCCATTGCTGTGTTATACATAGTACCTTGTCAATCACAGGGAGCAGCACCTTTATATTCCCAGTCAATGCAATATATTTCAGATCTAGGTTCTAGGTTTTTCTATCAAATACTATACTCAAATTACATAGATTGGTGATGGCGAACCTATGGCACGGGGAGCCATATCTGCTGGCACGCGAGCCATTGCCCTAGCTCAGCTCCAGTGTGCATGTGTGTGCCGGCCAGCTGATTTTTGGCTCATGTGGAGGCTTTGGGAGGGAATTTTCGGCCTCCGGAGGGCCTCTGGGGGGCGGGGGAGGGTGTTTTCGCCCTCCCCAGGGTCCAAGAAAGCCTCTGGAGCCTGAGGAGGGTGAAAAACAGGCCTACCGGGCCCACCAGAAGTCGGGAAATGGGGCAGCAGGGGGGGCGTGTGTGCATGCGCAGTGGGGCATGGGGGGGCATTGAATTATGGGTGTGGGCATGCATGCGCGCGCGATAGCGCGTGCACTTTTGGCACCCGAGGAAAAAAAGGTTCGCCATCACTGACATAGATGGATCTAGACTGGAAAGGAACTTCAGAATAGCAACCATCTATGAAAAAGATGCCCTGGTCCCATTCTGTTTGCTTTTCATGAGTTTCAAAGAAATGATGTACACCCCATAAAGACTAAATAACAAGCAGATGAGAAGAAGAGAAAGGCTGTCCAGGGGAATGGGGAGGGGGGAGGCTGTTATTAGGTAGTTTGCATTAACCAGAAATATTTTATACTGTTTTCAGCCTATTCTTTACAAAACTCCTTAACCATTTGTGTGTTTGATATCCAAATGCAAAACTGGGTTGTTTCCACAGTTGTAAGATGCCCCTAGAGATGTGTATTATATCTAAATATATGTATTAGAAAATATTGCACTGATGCAATTAACTCCAAAGGTAAACTTTCTCCTGCTGTTTGTACATTTGAGAAAATTTAAAATAATACTTTGTTGCTTGTCTTGCATCCATGCAATAATCTTATATACTGTAAGGCCTAAGAGCTTGAGTGTGTGATTCTATTTTGTAAGCTTGTTGATGAGGAGGAAAAGTAGCACGGTATTTTTCATGTATCAGCAAAATCCTGGAGATAGAAATCTCTACTGCTGATGAGCATTTCTGTTCCAAGCCTTAGAGACTTGAATATTATTAAGGGATCTGTCACAAAGAGTATCATTTTGGCATGTAGTTGAGCCAGATCGCTCTTTGCCAGAAACTGGAAGGAAAAAAGAAAGCTCTCACAGCAGGCTGACAGTCAAGGAATGGCAGACTTTGCTTTGATACCAGAAAGACTGGGCACGAACATCTTGCTGGACCTGAATAACATCAGGGACTTTGGGGAGCATATTAAATTACCCCCTGTATGAAAGTGGGCAGCAGTTATAGATGGGTATTATACTATTTTGATATGTGATTTTACTAAGGGACTGAATGATGACTTTTGTTTTACATTGATAAGAGCAGATTTTGCTAGGATATTTAGAGAACATGTCTTATTCACTTCATAAAAAGGGCATGACACAACTCCTTCCCTCAGAAAAGGTATCATGCACAGGTTGAATGGCAAATGGGAGAGCTTGCAATTTGGTATTTTCCTTCAGTAAAGTTATACTGAAATGCCTGTTTTTTAAACACTGTTTGTGAAAACTACAGAATGCAACAGTAATGTAGCAGCTGTGTCTCATGTTTGGTTGTGGGATGGCAGCAGTCAGGGAGACTGCTGCCATATAAATGTTATTAGGGAGGCTTGTTAAATAAAGATTTATTAGAAAATAATAATTTTTTGTTTCGGTATGTTTTTATTCTTAGAACTCTTTACTATTTACATATTACTTGAAGTCTTATCCTAATTTCCTGCTTCCTGTTTTGACTTAACTATTGCCTATTATTTTATCTTATTTCTTTCCTAATTTATCTACTACTATGTCTATAATTCAATATTCAATCATTTTTATTCTATTTTGTACAAGCTGCAATTCTGCATTCTGCAGTCCTTTTTATATGCTTTTTCCTTATTTTTCTCTTAAAGAAACTCTGTAGTATTTAGCTTCCCCTTTCCTTCCAGGCTTTCACAGCTCAGAATGTCACTAAAGTGACTTGAACAGCCTACAGACTGTGAGCAAGTGTCAGGCGGAAGACTAAAGTCACTTAATGTAGACCAGTGCTAGAAAGCTCTACCTGGGCCTTCAAATGGTGATTAGTGCCATCACTGTCTTCTGCAACTGCATTGCCTTGGCCTGGATTGTGTAGCCTTGCTTCCGATCTTCAAGCAGGGGTGGGTTCCTCCCGGTTTGGACCGGTTCTCCCGAACCGGTAGCGGCCCACTGGTGACATCATGATGACATCACCGAACCGGATTGGTCGGTGCCGGTCCGTGGGGCCCGCCATCTTTTTTTTTTGAATTTTTTTGAATTTTTTTGAATTCTTTTTTTTTTAATTCTTTTTTAAATTTTATTTTTCCTTCTGAGCATGTGCAGAAGCTGACTTCCGGCACTGTGCATGTGGTTGCCATCTTTTTTTCGGCTTTGTTTTTTTTCCGGATTTTTTGTTACTGCGCATGCGCGTGAAGCGTGCACGCACCCACGAGGTGCGCCCACGCGGCGCAGGAAGGAGCAAACCGGCAGCGAAGTAAGGAACCCACCCCTGTCTTCAAGATGACACGGCCAAGGACATTTTTCAGTTCCTGGGACTTCAAGTTGCTGAAGGTGCTCAGCTGGCAACTTTGAATCTCTGCTGCAGCCAACACTCACCTCAGCAACTCCACATTTGCTACTGATTTATCACCCGATTCTGGCTGCCACCTTAGTTTTTTGTTTTCATCCTGCTTCGCTCTTTGTTTGTCTCCAACTCTTCTTTCTTCGTTCTTGTTCTTTTCATGCCACCATATGTGCTTCATCTAGGCCCTGTTAAAGAACTGGTGTCTAATTCTAAATGGTGGGGAAGTAGAAAGGGAAAAGAAGAGCATATATTTCAACTGCCATGAAGCCTTCCTTCTATAAGATTCAAAGGCAATTTATGAGAAATAAATAAGAACAGAGTTACTCATTGGAAAGGTTCATTAAATGTTTATCAGATATTTCTTTCATTAATAAATGCATTGGAAGCTTTTAAATTAGAATGTTATTGCGTAACTGCCCAGCTTAATTCATGGGAGGGCACAGATGGCTCTTATCCATCCAACGTTTTTTGTCCATCCATCTTCTTTGTTTCTACAGGAAATCTATTAAATAGAAAATAGATGCATAATCTTTTGTCTGGTAGAACTAAAAAACACCCACCTGGAAGTGCCTCAACATGTTCTATTGATAACTACACTTTGCTTCTCACCTTTCTATGATTGCTGCTCAACCTTTCTGCCATCGTAATAATTAAAATCCAATATTGAAGTTATAATAATTTTTCTGGACTTCATAACTTGCATTTCTTGAATTAGTTTTCTGACATCAAGATGAGCTAAGAAATGCTTCATCACTATTCTTAAACTATAGGAAACATGAATATAAGAAGGAGACACAGCTTATTTCCATGGATAATTATTCAAGTATTAGAGTTCATTCATCTATTCAAAATATTCCAGATTATAGTATTTGTAACAGATCCTCATCCATTTTACCATTTCCCCTCAAATATGTTAGGAAACGTGAAAATGAAATGTAAAGTCCATAGCTCAAGCCGTGTGTATGACCCAAAGCCATGAGTGTGGTTCCCAGAACATTTTCAAAAATATAAGGAGTGGGAAATCATTCCATAATGGAGAATAATATTAATTAGATGTAATGAATTTAAATGCCAATGATGTTTAAATTAATCACATTTACCCTTCATTCTGGTGCAACCAGCATGCCATTCAGAGACCAATTATAGCCAAAGTCTAAGAAAAGCTCCTTTGTACCGTATAATATATTTATATTCTATGTCTGAGAAATGTATTTCAACCATGTACAGCAGTATTAAAGCTGTGGTGGCGCAGTGGTTAGAATGCAGTATTTCAGGCTAATTCTGCTGCCAGCAGCAGTTCAATTCTCACCGGCTCAAGGTTGACTCAGCCTTCCATCCTTCCGAGGCAGGAAAATGTAAATCCAGATTATTGGGGGTAATACTCTGTAAACTGCTTGGAGAGGGCTGTAAAGCACTATGAAGTGATATATGTCTAAGTGCTATTGCTATTATTAAACAGACTATTGCAAAAATGCAAAGTGACTTCTGAACGAGAAATTTTCTGACTAAATGTTCCAATAATGTAAAAGGTTAAAAAAAAAACCCTATTCCTTCCACAAGCTTTGGACACAGAACTTTGGGCAATCAGACAAGGTAAATTCCAGGGCCTCTGCAAATGATTGCACATCTCTTTCTGAAGCAGCTTTTCCTGATCTGATGTTCTCAGGATGGTTTGTCCAGCCATTTGATGTTATATCCACAGGGCTACATGCTATATCAACATTTTCTGACAGCCCAAGGTCTTTATCACTTCACCAGATATTCCATCAAAATCTTTTTATTCAGAAATGGCTGTCTCAATCAGGGCACATCTTCCTTTTAAAAAAAGATAGTTGTGATTGATTGATATTCTGGGTTGATATTGTATCTTCTGATTAAATGTAAGGGCCAAATGGCTAAGATGAGGTTTAAGGAACTGCAATTAAATGAATATCTGTAGGAAGAAAATGTTAATAAAGGGCAGCCCATTGAATTGGGGTTAAGTACTTTCATACTCCTCATATAATCCAGTAACGTTCCTGAATTCTCATTAAAAATGATCTCAATAATCTTGCTTTGCCTCATTAAGAAACTGCAGTTGAAGGATCAAGAAAGAGGACTTCATCAGGGAGGAAAGGTCTGTGAATTAATTTACAGCCTTTTTCATTTTCTGAAAGCAGCAACTGTCATCTTTAAGTTTAGATTTTATTTGTAAAATGTATTAATTAAATATTTAACTTTTATTTGTTTAATTGTTGGTTTAAAGGTTAAAGTTAAATAAATGAAGTGTGTTCCCCGCACACTTTCAGAATGTGGCTTCTATCATGATGATGTTCCAGGAGGCACTGAAAACTTAGTCATTCTCCCAGGTCTTGGAGTAGGATGAGGGTCTGTCCCTCAAAAGATCTGGTTTTGTTCGACATGCTTTCCCCCCTTTCCTTTGGATGTACATTTCTGTATTCTCTAATTTTATTGTTCCCGCTTTTTATAGTGTACAGCACCCAAAATTGCTGAGAGTCATGAGTTTTAAAAATTTTATGTATAAACAGAGGAGTAACTTTCACATTTCAAATGCCCAGTTGTGTTTCAAATGTAGGCATATTTGAAGCCTGGTTTAGTGAAAGTCGAAACCACTATTTGCCAATCTACATTTAGCTGTGGTGGTGCAGTGGTTAGAATGCAGTATTGCAGGCTAATTTAGCTCACTGTCAGGAGTTTGATCCTCACCGGCTTAAGGTTGACTCAGCCTTCTATCCTTCTGAAGTAGGTAAAATGAAGACCCTGATTGTTGGGGGCAATATGTTGACTCTGTAAATTACTTAGAGAGGGCTGTAAAGCACTATGAAGTGGTATATATATCTAAGTGCTGTTGCTATTATTAGCCTCTGGCTAAAATGATATTTTCTCCAACAGTCTTAGTTCCTTTAACACTGGAAGATGGGTTCCAGTTTTCATAGATCCTGGAAAAGCTAGATTTTAGGGATTCTCTTCTTGCCAGCTTCCTACTTCATTTTCCTGAGTTATGGGGAGGACAGGTTATTTCTAAAACAGGGGTAGGATTGTAATGGGCCCCTGTAAAATAGCCAAACATACATAGTGACTTTGGTAACTTGAGTTAGGTTGTTAGAAGTTCCAAAGCATAGAAAAGCTTTTACCTTTGTATATTATAATTATTTTCCTTCAGCTGCCCTTGATGCAGGATTATAGGAAGAGTTTTTTCCTGGAACCCTGCTGTGACATACAAGGTTGCTAAATTTTGTGTAGCAACTTGTAAAGTTGCCAGGAATTGACCATTAGAAAGAGTTAAATAAGTGTGACAAACTCCACACAAAATCAATTTTTTTATTGCTGTCTATTGTGTTTCTTCTATTCCCCTTATTAAAGGTTATTTATTTATAAGCATATAATATTTTAATATTCTCACTTTTATTCTTTTAGAGATAGCATAGAATGATATTTTATCATACTGTATTTTTATGATAGGGTATAGTTATTTATATTAATTTTAAAGCATGATAATGTTAATATTAACCATAATTTACTTGGCAGCTCTTTGTAGATCTAACCCGATAAGCATTTTAGAGTGCTGTGCTATAAATTTAATCTGTCAAATTTAAATCTGTGCTCATAGTTTGTATGCCCAGATGTTTGCAGGATTCATAATTCCTTATAGTTTTAAATGTTATTTTACGTTTATCTTGGACTAAATAAAGTAAAATTGATGAAAGATTGAGAGAATAAATAAAGGATGCAAAAGATTCTAAATATGACAAAGACAAATCTACTAGAATGCATGATAGGAAAAATAGATATAGAAATAAAGGAAATAAATATAAGAAACTCAAGTAAAAGAGCATTAATGGCCCAATGAATAAATGAAAAGTAGGCCTAAAAGAGAACGTGAAAGTTGCTTGGAGCACAAGGAAAAGAATTATGTTACAAGTGTCACAGAAATGTAGTGGGATACATTTAAAAAGACTGCATACAATAAAAATGTATGTAAGCAAAAGACTGCTCCCCAAAAATGAGGGTGATAGAAATGTAAGTGGATGGGGGGGGGAATATAGATACAAAGAATATACTTGATATGACCAGGAACTACTAAGATTAAAAGAGGAAGTCAAAGTGTTTCTGATATTGATTAAATTCTTTTTTTTTAATGGAAATAGAACTAAATAAAAAGCAAAGTAGTGTGGATTTGAAATAAAAGCTTGTTTAAAAATTCTGGTTATCACAGTTCAAATAGGACAGTGAAAAGTTGAAACAAGTTTAGAGGAAGGATATTAATACATGAAGAGGCTGAAAACCATGCGAGAAACAGTTGAAGGATCTGGGCATGCTGATCTTATCAAGACAATGGAGGGCTTGATAAGTCTTCTACTCTATGGAGACAAAATGGACGTCTTTTATATTATCCCAGAAAGCAAAACCAGAATCATTGAGTTAAAATGACAAGGAAGAAGGTGCAGGCTAGACAGCAGGAGGACTGTATGAGTTGTTAGCCAGTAGAAGAGGCTGCCAGAAGAAACAGTGAATTCTCCTTCATTTGAGGTGTTCCAAAATAATCTGGATGATCATCAGTCAGCTATGCTGTAGTGGTGGTTTGGATGGGATGGCCCCCATGTTCCATTTCAGTTCAATGATTTTTGCAGAGGAATAGTGAATGGTGTTGGTTGAAACTAGATTTGTTATACCAAAGAATTTGTGGTGGGGGGAGGGGAGATGTGTCTATTATTTAAATTGGAAAATACATAATTGTGGTGATTAACATCATTTCTGTGATGGCATATTTATCTCATTCTAGGTCATTTCTGCAATGATATCATGCAAATGATGTAAATGTATACACAGATGAGGCAAATGACATCATTTGTGTCATTTGCAAAATAATGTAATTATGCAAGTGGCATAAATCACCGTGGAAACTGGGACTATTACATGTTAAGTTTATTGTACAAGATCTAATAATTTGAGATCTTACTGCCTTTAATATCTTTTGCTTACTCTTTAATTTTTTTATTGCTTGACCTAATGTTGCTTGTCCCAAAAGACAGTAAAGCAATGGATATGTGTAGATATTTATTTATTTATTCAAGACCTTTTTTGAGGGTAGTAACAGAGGCCTCCTTGGGGGAAAACTTAGTCAAGACTTCACTTCTTTTTCATTTCTCTCCTGTGTTGCCTTTAATTTATTTTGCTTAATGTTTCTTAGTGGTCTTTTGTGTGTGTGTATGTGTTACATTGCTTACTCCAAAAGCAAGTAGCATGATGGGCATGTATTGACATTTATTAATTTAAGTTACTTTTATGCTACCCAGTAACAGGAGTTCTCTGTGGAAAAAACAACAACAAATATTGCTGCTCCTGAAAAGTTCAGTGCATTTTTGGATTGTGTAACATTGCTTACCCCAAAAGGGAATAGTATGATACGCACGTATTGATATTTATGATATTTGTTTAATTATTTAAGACTCTGTTTTGCTGCCCAGTAAAAGGAATTAAACTTCTTTTGAGGTCTCTGAGTCATAAAGATTCAAATAAAAGTACATTGGTTACTTTCAGCAGCAGCAGATGAGAGCTTGAAGCATGTAAACAGATTTTGAAGAGGGCTGAAGGAAGAAAGGGCTCTAGGACAACTCTCACAGGAGGCAGTTTTGGGCATGAGGAAGAACAAGAGGGAAAGATATGATTCATTTAGCAAAACAAAAAAATGCTGGTGCTACTGTTTAAGGAAACCACAACATAAATAGAACATTTCAGAGCTTAATCCACAAAGTTTATAGCAGCTAGTATTTTTCACCTATAGCACAAAACATTCTGCAGATATATTTTGCACAGAGAGGAGAATTAGTCATATGTTTTTTCAAGACAGTGTCTCTGAACTCTTTGGTGCCATTTATTTGATGCATGTTTTATAGTAACTGTTTCATAACTACTGAAGGTCACTGCTTTGGATAAGAAATTAAGAACAGGTATTCCCACAGATCACTCTGTTCACTTCTGCTAATTTTGGTTACTGGCACCTGAAAAGACTGGTAGAATTTATGAAGGGTTAGGGTTAGGGATATGTCCTATGAGATGTACATTTGGCCCTTCTCTATCCTGCAACTACTTGCTATAACCATTTCATATAAAAGAAAGCATTTGATATTGTCAATTGCATTAAAAGAATTTCCAAACTCCAAAGGAGGCTTAACTGTGTTAGCAAATTGCTTGTTAATTATTTTCTGCACAAAAAGACCCTTCTGAAAGGCAAATTTCAGCATGCCAGAAGAATTTCCTCCTAACCCAGATGAAAGAAAGTTTATGTAAGTTCAAGGGTTAAAAAGAAAAAAATTAAATTTGGGAAAACAGCAAAAAGGGGACCATAATGTTGATTAAAGTTAAGGAGCTAGATGAAGTTGAAAGAATATTTCCTGTATGGTATTTAAAACTTTATGTAAGAATGTATGATGATTTTGAAATTAATTGTAAGAAAAACTTCTGTGGAAACGTTTTGCTGTTTGGAAATAAATATATGATAATAGAAGATGTGGAAGGTTGACTAGAAAGAACCAAACAGTTTACAATGAAAGAAGAAGAGACCCATTAATACAATGGAGAAATAAGTTTTTTTTAAAAAAATATTCCAGTTTTTGTCTAATACATTTTGGAACACCATGGGATTTGTTTAGATGAGTTAATAAAAGACATGGGGTTTCTTTTTAAGTACTAAGCATCCAGCCAAATTTGGTAACAATGAAGAATAGGGAACACTCTGAACATCTTCTTTGGCATATCTTGACAATCTGATTGAAAGGGTGGAGTCATCAGAGCAGGGAAAAGCTTCAGGCCATATGAACTTTGTCCACAGTTCAATCCCAGCTAGCAAGGAGGTCACCAGTCCAGTTTTGAATAAACTCTGTCATTGCATTTATTTTTCAGCATATAAGGTATATCTCCTTTTATTTAATTAGTTTGTAGGTATATGTTAATTCAAATATCACTGTCCAATTATGGAATTTTGAAGAACAAGCAGTTCACATGTATGAGGTTGTACACAATATTTTGGAAGATGCAGTGAGCCAAACAAAAAGCCATGCCTTGAATATGCATGTGATTGGGATTTCCTCCTCCTTTCCTTTCCTTTCCTTTCCTTTCCTTTCCTTTCCTTTCCTTTCCTTTCCTTTCCTTTCCTTTCCTTTCCTTTCCTTTCCTTTCCTTTCCTTTCCTTCCCTTCCCTTCCCTTCCCTTCCCTTCCCTTGGCTTTGGCTTTGGCTTTGGCTTTGGCTTTGGCTTTGGCTTTGGCTTACAATAGAGTGTTTATCTATTTTCCATTTCAAAATGATAGTGTTAGATATTCAGAGTCAGTTAAAAGGGTGTCAATCAGGTCTACCGTTCCGGCGGGAAAATAAGCCAACCTGATTGGAGGAGCAGTCTGACAGTTCCCTATAAAAGGGCAAGCTGTCAGACAAGCTGGCCGCTGGATTGTACATAATTGTCGAATAAAGAGTTGTTTGTTACCAACCCCTGAGTCCAGTCTCTTCTGTTCGCCCTATCTAACACTGGCGACGAAGGTGGAATCGGAAGACGACTGAGACAAAAAGAGCTGACAGCTAAATCCAGCCAGTCCCAGATGGAGCAAATGAATGCCAGGATCAGTGGCCATTTTGAGTGGCAAAATCAAATCCGCATCGGCCTGTCAAAATTACATCTTTCATCCCACCAGCTCCATATGATCCAGCCAAAGAGCACTGGGACTCTTACATCACTTGTTTTGAGTGCTTCATGGAGGCAAACGACCTCCTAGGTCTTTTGGACAATAGGAAGAGGGCTCTCTTCCTCAGCCATTGCAGCCCCGAGGTGTTCGATACGGCGAAGTCACCCTCCGCACCAGCCACCGTACAATCGGTACCATGGCCGGTATTACAGAACACCCTGAAGACGCACTATGCCCCGATGCCATGTAAGGTCGTGAGGTGACACGAATTCCATCGACGGAATCAAAAAGACAGGGAGACTATCAACCAGTATGTCGCCGTGCTTCGAAAGGCCGCAATGTACTGCGAGTTCAGGGACTTGGATGAGGTCTTGCTCGACCAGCTCATCTGCAGAGTGAGGGACATCCACCTTCAACGGTGGTTGTTAGCAAAGCTGATCCTCACTCTGCAAACGGCATTAGATGAGGCTAGAGCGATGAAATCATCTAACAGATTGGCAGAAACCCTCCAGAAGCAAAGCACCACCCCACGGCGCACAGAGCTGTCACCGTCCATCAGGAAAACACTAAACATGACAACTCGGATGACAGCGAGGAAGAAGTATACCGCCTTCGCTCAGAACAGAGAAAAATAACCCCTGAGGCCGAGGAAAGACAACACCTATGTGCCGGCTGTGGGGGGAAACACTCAAGAGCAGTCTGCCACTATAAGGACGCCATATGCCGGAGGTGCGACCGCAAGGGGCATCTGGCAAGGGTCTGCCGAGCCAGCCAACCAACATCATATCATGCTCGACCGCTGGCAAACCAGCCAGAAAACCAGAGGCCATCCAAACGAGAGCCCTGGAAACCCCGGTGAAGAAACGAACACACGGAGGCTCCGGAAGCATACCAGATGAGGATCAGGCAAGCCAGCACCCCCCACAATAAGAAACTGCGTGTCACCATCCACATCGAAGAGTCTCCATGCGAAATGGAGATAGACACGGGGTCATCAGTGACCATCGCCTCCTGGGCTACTCTAAAGAAGGCAATCCCCAGCCTTCAAAAGAATCAGCTAAAGTACCAACGGCTACAACTGAGCGATTACCAGGGAAACCGTATCCCTGTCCTGGGGTGCGGAATATTCAGGGTGCAATTAAAAAACTTTGACGGGCAATTACCACTGACTGTGGTCAGCGGCACCCTGCCAAGCCTGCTTGGCTTGGACTGGTTCAAGTCCCTCGGCATGGGAGTAACCGACATCAACACCATCGTGAATGACAGCACAGATAACCTGATCAGAGAATTCCAGGACGTTTTCAGCGCAGACCTAGGCAAGTATGTGGGGATGCCCATATCCTTCAATTTAGACCCAAAGATTGCCCCAATTCAGCTGAAACCCTGGAGGGTCCCCTTCGCCCTCCGGCCTAAAATAGATAAAGAATTAGATAAACTAATTGGCCAGGGGATTCTGGAACCCGTCGACCATACCAGATGGGAAACCCCTATCGTAACGCCAATCAAATCTGATAGCTCCATCCGCATATGTGTGGACTACAAATGTACCCTAAATAAAGCCCTACAGCAAAGCGCTTACCCTGTGCCAATCGTGCAGCATTTATTGCACTCCCTGGGCCCGGGTAAGATTTTTGCCAAACTCGACCTAGCACAGGCATACCAGCAATTGCCGGTAGATGACGCTACGGCAGAGACCCAAACCATTGTAACCCATAGGTGTGCATTCAAATGCCACCGGTTACAATTTGGAGTCAGCGTGGCACCGGGACTTTTCCAGAGTGTCATGGAAAGATTATTGCAAAACATCCCCAGGGTGGTGCCCTATTTCGACGACGTCCTGATAACTGACTCATGGCAACTTCTTAGAAAAGTCCCTGCAGTTTCTTGGCAAAGTTTGCCTCCTTCCTAGAGAGTAACTACCCCAAGGTCATACAGCTGGCTTTGTGCCTAAGGCAGGACTAGAATTCATGGTCTCCCAGTTTCTAGCCTGGTGCCTTATCCCCTACACCAGGGATGTCAAACTCGCAGCGCAGGGGTGGGTTCTAAATTTTTTTTACTACCGGTTCTGTGGGCGTGGCTTATTTTGTGGGTGTGGCTTGATGGTCATGTGATGGTAGGTGTGGCTTGATGGTCATGTGATGGTAAGTGTGGCTTCATGGTCATGTGACTGGGTGGGCATGGCTTCATGGTCATGTGACTGGGCGGGAGTAGCTGGGTGATCATGTGACTGGGTGGGTTACTTTGTCTCTTTCTCTTTCTTTCTTGTCTCTCTCTCTTTCTCTTTCTTAATACCCTATATGAGCCCTGCTGATTGATATAAGTGGATTTTATTCATATGTATCTTCATGTGGTCTGCTACCTCTTCTATAAAGAGTATGCCAGCAAAGGATTTAGAAGTTGTGGATACCTTAACAATTGAATGGTTAATATCATGGAGGTAATAAAAATGATGCAGGAGGCACATTAAATCATTTGGGGTTTTTTTTTGTTAGTTTAGGTGATATTGTCACTATCCCCATTTCAAGATTAGTTTTGAAATCTTAAAAATCAATGTTCAACTTAGTTGTGGCTTGTTTAGGGTTGGAATACTATCCATTATGATCATATAAGCATTCTGACAGATGGAATTTTGATATTTCCAATCCAGTCCAATGCAAATTCCACTCAAAGCTTGGATTAATTATGATGAATTACCCAATGAATTTCAATTGTTTAGTGATACCATGTTGTGAAT
>QLTV01003387.1:364083-383819 GCA_003457575.1 Thermophis baileyi | reverse complement strand
AGCTCCCAGAATTCCATTTTAAGTCCATGTACCTTAACTAGGGCTCGACTTCAACTCCCAGAATTCCAGCTGAAGTCCGTGTATATCTTAAAGTTGCTGAAGTTGGAAAAACCCTTGCTGGAGAGAGAGCTCAGCCAGGCCTCCCCCACCCCTCCCTCCGCCCCAAGTCAGCGAAAATTGGCAAGGAAACAACCGTGTATTTATCATATCTGGCAGCCTCCCAGATACGATAAATTGAAATTGGAGGGGATCGCGGAGCTGATGCACATCGCAGAGCCCCCCCTTCCTCCTTCTCCTCGGACATACCTTCTCTTTCCTCCTGGCCAGATCCTCTGCCTGAAACGTGAGGATCAGGGAGGAAAGTGTTTCCACGTGGCAGCACCGCTGCCCTTCTGCCCCCCCCCGGTTTTCTTTAGCAAAGCCAAAATCCCAAGTAAGATGGCACACACACAGAGCCTCGTGTGAAACGAATCTGGGTCTTCTGAGAGGCGATTGTGTGGAGGCTCTGGGTTGTTTCTTTTGTGGGTCACTTTCTTTGGCAGGAGAGTTGTTTACAGGCTGCAAATGTCACAGCGCTGCAATGGCCTCCCTTCAGAAAAGCAGCTTCTGGCTCGAGCAGGGCGGCTGAGTGATTCACAGAGCGAGTCTCTCTCCCTCTCTCGGGGCTAACCCGTGTGTGGAAAGGGAGGAGCTGGAAGCACTCGCTCTCTTCCACCCGCTTCCCCCCCCCATTACGGCAACTTGCTCCTTTGCAGGCCGGTTAGTGGAGAGGCACCTGGAGGAAGCAGGCTGGGGGGAGGGGTGGGTAGAGGAGGAAAGAGCCCCCTAACTTTGCTCCCCCCTTCCTCTGTTGTTCATCTGCGACCTGCTGCAAGGCTCACACCGTGAGACCAGATTTCCTTAAAAAAAATGCAGCACCGAGGCTAGCTAGAAGGTGCCAGGCTGGCAAGAAGCAAGCCAGCCTGTTGATTTTTGGCAGGGACAAGGACCCCAGACCGGCTCGGGAGTCCCTTTCTCCGCTTGCTTGGCTGAGGAAGAGCCGCATGATCCTGCATCTTCCGCTTTGCTGAGCCCGTGGGTGGCTGCAGCCTGGAGGGAAAGGTGCCAGTCACTGGGAAATGCTGACTAGGAGCTGGGCTAGCCGGAACACGGCTCGCTGTGAAGGGACATTGGTCGCTCGGAGAAGGGCCAGGCATGAAGGAGGCTTCCTCGGGTGAGCGACCAACTTCCTTCTCCAAGCCTCAACAGTTAAACCGCCGCCGCCTCAGCACCTATTGAGAGCCTCTTCCTCTGCCGGCCTGGAATGCCAAACTTTGTGCGGCAGCGGGAAGCAGCCCGAGAGCCGGGGCAGGCGCCCCACATGCTCAGTGGCTGAGCCGAGCCCGGCGCACCCCTCTGCCTCCTGCCCGGCCTGTCTCCTCCTCCTGCCAGGTGGGAAGGGAGGGCAGCGAGAGGGGCGGTGGCGGCCCCTGCCAAGCGCAATGCACGGAGGTGGCGGGCAAGGCATCCCCAGCATGCCTGTTAATCCAACCGGCCACACAACTACAAGTGCGGCGCGGAAGCCGCTGGTGGGCGGGCGGGTGGCAGCCCCCCCCCCACATGGGGAGAGGGCCAGGCCTGCGCTTGGAAGGGGCCACCACTCTCGCTGCCCTCCCTCCCCGCCTGGCTGCAGACGTCCACCTGCCCTCCCAAAGCAGCCCTGCCGCCATTCGCTTTTGTTTCGCGGCGGAAGAAGGAAGAAAGCGGGCAGTGAGAGCGGCAGGAGAAAGAGGGAGGGAGAGCTGGTGGAGGGGTGATACCAGCAGCGGGTGGACCGATGCGTGCGGGGAGGGAGGGAAGCGTGCTGGAGATCCTAGCTGCAGTTTACTTGTGACAATCTCCCGTGCACCCCCCTCCCTCCCTCCCCCCTCCCTCCCCGCCTCCCTTGGTCTACCTCCCTCCCTCCCTCCCCCCCTCCCTCCCCGCCTCCCTCGGTCCACCTGCTGCTGGCATCACCCCTCCACCAGCTCTCTCTCCCGGAGCCCCAGAGCCCTTCCCATGAGTTTCCCCCAGCTGGCCTGGCCTGCGAGGGAAGCACGCGGGAGATCTTAGCTGCAGTTTAGTCGCGTTGATCTCCCGCACGCTCACCTCCCTCCCCCCTCCCTCCCCGCATGCATCAGTCCACCTGCTGCTAGTATCACCCCTTTGCCAGCTCTCCCTCCCTCACCCACCCGCCAGCCCGTGCCCTTCTGCCTTACCTTTGCCAGCAGTGGTGAGCAGAAGAAGTATGCGGCTAGATTCTGCAAGTTGTGGCTGGGCGGAGAGAGCGAGCATCGGGCAGGCAGGGTGAGCTAGCATTGGGTGGGCGGGGCATGTGCAGTGGAGAAAAATCCAAAAAAATTCAAAAAAGAAAAAAGAAAAAAAGCTGAAAACAAGATGGCGACACATGTGCAGTGCCAGAAACTTGGCTTCTGCGCATGCGCAGAAGAAGAAAAAACCGGAAAAATTAAAAAAAAATAAAATAAAAAATTCAAAAAAAGATGGCGGCACCCACGGACCGGCACCGACCGATCCGGTTTAGTGATGTCATCATGACGTCATCAGCAAGTCGCTACCGGATCAGGCAAACTGGTCCAAACTGGGAGGAAACCACCCCTGTTGCAGCGTCACATTGTCATCACATGACGTATCGTGACTTTTCCCCCCTTTGCTAAACCAGGGGTGGGCATGGCCAGTGCGTGATGCATCCGGCCCACAGGCCGCGAGCTTGATACCCCTGCCCTACACCAAACTGGGTCTCATTTGCTTTTGCTTTCTTCTACAATGTCTATATTTATATTGTCATTATACAAATAAGTCTCAGTTCTTGTTTCCCCCCCCCCCAAATCAATGATCATAGTGTAATTTTTACAGTTACATTTGGTGGGCAGTATAAAACAATATTTTCAGTTGAACCAAATCCTAGAAATTGTTCCTTAAAAAAAATCTTTCTCTCTCTCATTCACTTATGCAGGAATTATGAAATGTTACATTTTTCTCTTCTATAAAACTAATTCTTAACCAGTTATATGGTCTTCAGACTTACTGGATTAAAATTCCACCTGAAAATAATAGGATAGCAGCTACAGCTTTTGAGAAGGCTATCTTAAATCAAGGAGGTACTGCAGACTTCAAAAAAAAAAAAATCCAACTAATTTGAAAGAAATTTATCATACAGTTTCTAATTTGGGACAATGTAAGAATATATTGTATACTGTATACTCTTCTGTACCAATCCAAATTCATCTAAATTATACCTGCAGAGGCAGATATATGGGTCATATTGTTCACATTAAATAAAGATCCTATCTAAAAATATTTCAAACCACCAGATCAGGGGTGGGTTCCAACTTACCTCGCTGCCTGTTCGCTCCTTCCTGCGCTACGTGGGTGCGCGCGTGCTTTGTGCGCACATGCATGCGCAGTATTGAAAAATCCATTTTTTTTAAAGCTGAAAACAAGATGGCGACCGCATGCACAGTGCTGGAACTCGGCTTCTGCGCATGCTCAGAAGAAAAAAAAATCAAAACAAATTTTAAAAAATTTAAAAAAAGATGGCGGCGCCCATGGACCAGCACTGACCGAACCGGATGGGTGATGTCATTGTGATGTCACCAGCGGGTCTCTACCGGTTCAGGAGAACTGGTCTGAACTAGGAGGAACCCACCCCTGCACCAGATGATAAAGATGCCGTGGAAACAAAAGCTGCCTATGTTGTCAAAAGCTTTTCAGTGATTTTAATTACTATGATCAACCCATTCCCTTAGATTAATCAATATTGGGGATACTAGAAACATAAACCTCTTTAAAATGTTTTCTGGAGCCAAATATGAGGTGTGAAGCATTTCCCTCCTTTTACATTTCAGTACTTAATGTTTGGAAAGTTGCTATGTAGAATTCAACCAGTTAACTTGAATCAGGGTCTGGCATACACTCCTTGGACCATTTAGATTTGATGTTCATCATCAGAGGAAATCAGAAACATTTTTCAAGTGTTCTTAACACATTGGGTCATATCCCTTAGGTAATTATTAATAGTAATAATATTATTGTTGTTTAATTTGACAATTCCTTTCATCTCACCCCCATTTACCTCAGTAACTGCTATCCCCAATGCACCCAAAGAGAAGCTGTATTTCACCATTTTCCTTCTTCCCACTCTACAAGGTGCTTTGGGAAATGTACTGTAATCTGTAAAGAAAAAAAAAGCTTTTGCGCTCTCAGACGTAGCAAAGCATGCAATATTAATTGGAATTATTAATTATATTTACTGCCCTAGCAAAGTCTAACCTCATTAATGGCCAATGTAAAGACATGGGATGAGATCTGCCATCTGGAACTTCCCACCTGCTGTCTCTTCTCTTAAATCAAAGGGGCAGAAAAAAAAGATTCTCCTCAGTTTCATTAATCAGCCATTTTCTTACAAGAGTTTGTCTTTTGTTTTTCTGCACTTCACAAGGAGGCATGTTTTCCAGGCTGCTTTGAGATCTTGGCAGTTAATGGTGCTCTTTTGATTTTTAAATAAGGCTCCTTCCTCCGACCTACAGTATAAACCTAGCAGGCAAGAGATTGTGTTTTTAAGTTCAGCGTTTTCCCACAGTGCTCGTGGTGGAAGGATTGGACTGAAACTTTAAACATTTCTAACCATACCTTGCATATGTATAATTTATAAGCCACACACCGTTTGCTGTCAAATAGGCGATTGATCTGACTTGGATCTTGTTAATTATCCTCCACATACATTATACGTTAACAGATCTCCAGTATACTGTGTATCAATATTAATAGGATTATAAAACACTATTGATAATTAGGAAGAGAAAGAGACCAAACCTTTGATTTACTCTGTTACAAATGCCCCCACATCTCCAGATTAAAAAGAGACCACTTTTCATTTAATAATAGCAGATCGCTACATCCATCTTCCAAAATGCTTTATTAAGGCAAAGCTAAGATTTGCATCCCTCGGCAAAGGGCTATTTGAAATTGATTATGGAGGTATCATTGATGTGAGAAATTTGTTTCAGAGCTTTATCTAAAGGTAAGGAAGAATTAATAGGGTGGGAGGGATTTAAGGTGCCAGATTAAAAAGAGACCACTTTTCATTTAATAATAGCAGATCGCTACATCCATCTTCCAAAATGCTTTATTAAGGCAAAGCTAAGATTTGCATCCCTCGGCAAAGGGCTATTTGAAATTGATTATGGAGGTATCATTGATGTGAGAAATTTGTTTCAGAGCTTTATCTAAAGGTAAGGAAGAATTAATAGGGTGGGAGGGATTTAAGGTGGAGCACTGGGCTCTTTGATCCTTGATCTGCAATTTCTCCCCCCCCCCACTCTGTCAGGCTGTATTTAAAGAAGCAGGTTGTCTTGTTTGAGAGTATATTAATAATGCAGTTCTGTCCATTTTTCCTCCAAAATAAATTTCATTTCTTTCATTGAATGGCTCACAAATAACTACAAAGAACACTAGCCACTATTCACATGTTCATATAACCTTCTGAATGCAGTCATCAAAAACCAACAATAAGGCTTGCAAATTTGCCAAGAAAGCAAACTGGTTTATATGTGACATCTCTGCATTCTGTAAATGGTTTAAATTTTTTTTAAAAAAAAAATTAAGTGTTTGAAAATGATGATCATCATCATTATTTTTTTTCTCCCAATCTTTTGCACAGAAAAAACCATGGAATGCAGGGAGGGGGCTGTTAAGTCACATTTATGCACTGCTATAATACAGCTTCTCTCCTTCTCGTATCTGCATCATGATGTCCCTACTTTTACAAAAGGGCAGAGCTAACATAGCAATAGCAATAGCACTTATATACCACTTCAGAGTGCTTTACAGCCCCCTCTAAGTGGTTTACAGAGTCAGCATATTTCCCCCAACAATCTGGTTCCTCATTTTACTGACCTTGGAAGGATGAAAAGCTAAGTCAAACTTGAGCCGGTCAGGATTGAACTCCTGAAAGTGAATTTGCCTGCAATACTGCATTCTAACCACTGCACCACCAGGCCACAGTATCAAATACTGTGATACAGTACTACTTCAGTAATTTTGACAAAGCCTCCAGTCTTACTGACATTTATTTCCTACCCTTTATTTCCTACCATTTGCATCAAATCTTTACTGGAATGACCTAGCAGTTGTGTTTTTAAAGAGATCAATTTATTAACATCAAGTATATTAAGTGAAACTCTTGGGAATGCTTTGCACACAAATGAAAGGATGTATTTTTGTATTTCCCAAAAATCAGTAAGGGTATTGACTTACCTTCACAGTTACATAAACTGAAAATACAAATTTTATTCCAAGTTCTTCCTGTCAATATGAAAAACGAAATCAGATCTGAAAGTGGAACACCCTGATTCATACTTTTATCTTGTAAAGTTAGCCCCACTTTGCCTGTATGGGCAAATGGAATTGGGAGTTGCCTTTGGCCCCTGTTTTATCTATCTTTTTAAAAAATAGCAAAGGCATGTGTCTCTTTTACCAGGCCCTTAACTACTAATGTTTTATCATTAATGTTTTAATTTGCTTCTATATTTTGCATTTTGTGGTGTGCGGTATGTGTTGTTTCAATTGCAAGTCACTTGGGATATTGATTTCAAACATGAAGGCAGAAAAGTAAATCAATCAGCCCTTCAAAACAATAAATAATAAAAGAAGCCAGGACTTGCTTAACTCTGCTTATTGAATAAACCACAATTGGCTGAGCTCTCATGTGTTAAACTAAAATCAAAAGGAAATACATGCTGCGTTAGCAAAATGAGTGAACTATATCAGACTGATAGATTAATTAGAAAACAGCACTGCCAAAGTGAAATTCATTTCTATGGATCAGCTGCTTGTGAAGAATGCTTAGGAAGTGATCTGTGAACTTCAGATTCTGTAGGAAGCTTTTCCATAAGAAGAACCTTCCAAACTCAATCTTGGCACAAGGAAAAAAAGGAAAATAGACATTGTTAAAGAATAGAAAAGTGTAGATTTGTTCAAACAAGTTGTGATGTAATGCCACGGTGCTGGATAAAAATGTAATGACTTTCCAGAGCAGTGGTCTGATAATAAAAAGTAGATATAATTCCCATCTATTCTACTAGATCAGGGGTGTCAAACTTGCGGCCTGCGGGCTGGATGTGTCACGTGCTGGCCACACCCATCCCCAGTTTAGCGAAGGCAAAAAAGTTGCGATTCATCATGTGACAACAATGTAACACCGCGAGTTTGACACCCCTGTACTAGATCAACCAATTGCAAGGGAATCTACATAACCAGAACAAGAAATCCTATTGAAAAGACAATAGGCAAATGTATGAGCTAGAGACTTAGTTTCTGGAATGTTAAATGAGTACAGTCACTAAAAGATGGGGCTTTATACTGTACTCTCCAGTGCTGCTGAGGAAGAATATTAAGCAAGCTGGAGATAAAGTTATCTGGTAGGTTATGCATGTGAGGTCAAATAGTGTAGGTCCTTAACTAGTAAATGTCTTGTTAATCTCACTCCATAGCATCTCCCTGGAGGCATCTTTCTCCCTGCCTAGCCCCAGAGCTCACAAAAATTCTCTTGAAAAAACACATTAACATGTTTAGTTCTGGAACTAAAACCTCCAGTTAAGTCAAAACCATTGTAAAAAATCCAAGCAGTTAGAATAATTTTCTAGTAAAACTTTGTTTCTGCTAATGATCAAGTCAACAAAACACAGGCTATCTTCAAAAGGGAGATAATACCGAGCTATGCATAGAATCAAGAATGATTAAGGCTAATCAGTGGGCCCTTTGAAATATTAAGGGTTATTTTATGGCTTCACAGGCTTTCTTGGATTTATGAACCAAGACCATATAGAGATATTAAAACTCTAAGTATATTTTTCTTTTTTGATGTAATATGTAGCTTAATTCTGTTTCCCTTATTTTGCTTGCTTTCCACCCCCCCCCCAGATCCTAGCTTAATCTGTTGCTTATGACCCTTTAGCTTTCTTTACAATTATGACTACAGCCTTGGTCTGTTCGTTCTAATTTCTTGGTTTGCTCTCTTTTTTTTGTGATTCTGTGGATCACAAAGGGTTCACACACCTGTCAAGTTATGGTTAATTAAATAAACCACAGATGTCAAGGTTGACAAAACATGCTAAACTAAAACCAAACCAAGCACATTTTGGGTTATGTGTGATGCAGTAGTGGGTTCTAAAACCCTTTACTACCGGTTCACACGGGTGCTTGCACACATGCGCAATGCTTCTGTGCATGCGCAGAAGTGTCCCGGGTGGGTGGGCGGAGCCTCCCACTGCCGGCGCTACTGGTTCTTAGAACCGGGCTGAACCGGGAGCAACCCACCACTGGTGTGATGTGTGAACTCATGTCTGACACTGCTGTTGATGTGCACAAATGAATAACAGGATAGCAAATCTTCGTTCCTCAGCTAGTATCTAGGAAGGAAACAAAACATTTGACAGTCTCGATGATATGCCTGAGTATATCCTTTAATATTTCTTTTTCAACGTTACAGGAAAATTGAAAGCACTATATTTAGCAACCTCTTAAATTGCTAACAAAGCTTGTTTGGACTGGTCCCAGTACAAGGTGCACATGTGCATCTGCATGCACACACTTAAAATATTCCTGTTCTAGAGAGTTTTAGGGCAGTTTGAGCTTTGGGTAATTTACAGGTCAATGGAATCTTTTGCTACTTATGTATACAAGTAATCCCCAACTTACAACAGTTCATATAGTGACCATTCGAAGTTGCAATGGCACTGAAAAAAGTGACTTATGACAATTTTTCACGCTTATGACCATGATTTACATTCAGATGCTTGTCAACCAGCTCACATTTATGATGGTTGTAGTGTCCCAGAGTCATGTGATCCCCTTTTGTGACCTTCTGACAAGCAAAGTCAATGGGGAAACCAGATTCACTTAACAACCATGTTACTAATTTAACAACTGTAGTGATTCACTTAACAAATGTGGCAAGAAAAGTCGTAAAATGCGGCAAAACTCACTTAACAAATTTCTCACTTAACAACATAAATGTTGGGCTCGGTTCTGGTTGTAAGTTGAGTTCTACCTGTATTATGCTTTGATTAATATTGCATTTACTGTATGTGAATTTAAAAAAATAGTTCTTGGAAGAACTTTGATTGGAAAATAGCCTCCTTAGCTGATGGATTTCATGTCTTAAAAACACAAATTATCTGTTCCACTTAACTTTTTTAAAAGAGAAAAAAAGAAAATTTGTTTTTGTTTTACTAAAAAGAATTCACAATGATTTAAAATATATTCCTTGGCAAAATATAGTATCATTCCTTCCAACATGATGGCAACTGACAGAAGGTGTGATGGTTGGATCAGAGATAGCTCTGCTCTAGAGCTGCTTGTCTGGAGCTGCTTGCTTTGATCTTCTGTTGCCCGGGAGAGCTTTATCATAGGAATTGAGAAACTCCTGATTCTGCCTTATGTCTCGCTCAGTTCTGTAGGAGATTCAGGATTTAAATTTTTGCCAAGCCTTCACCAGGAATTAAATCTCCATTAGCCCAGTCTCTGATAACTGCTGGTTAAAGAGGCAATAAATATTTCATACTTGACTGTGTTGCATTCCTTGCTGTGTTTATTAAATGGAATTTCTCATAATTCTAGTTATTCATTTAAATAGGTCAGGACTTGGCTGTGATTTAAACAGACCACTGAGGAAATAGCCGTGGTTAAACATTGTAACAATATGGATTATTAATTTAATTGGCCAGCTATTACTTGTTTTGACTCTGCGCTAACACATTTAGTTCAGTCTCCAGTGGCCTATAAACCACAAAGGTCATGACTCCAACATTCACAAGAGCAGGAAAAAGAGAATCAGGACTGAGATTATGAGAGAAAATGGAGGAACAGTGTGAGAAAGAAAGAGTGGGAAAGACCAGGGGCTTGCTGGAGGTTGTGCAGGGCAGAGCAGGGTTTATTTAGTATCTGAGCAATAATATCCCCCTCTAAACTATCGTCCTAACTGGAGTTGCTTTCAACCAGTATCTTTCTAAGGCGATTTGTCTTTTTTCATTTTTGTTTAAATCCTTTGGATATAATGACATGAACCCTATCCAAATAATCCATATTGCTTTTATTTTATTTTTTTACTTTTCTCTTAGTTGATATTAAATACGATATACAATGCAAACTGTCCCCAGTCAGCTAAATTGTTCATAAATGAATTAAGAAGTTGGTTTTCTCATCATTATTCTTTTCCTTTTTCATAGCATCTTTGTTGAAAATCACTTTGGGATGCTGCTTAGAGACAGAGAGGTGAAAAGTGTATTTTCCAAGGTATATAATAATGGAAGCAAAGTAGGAGGTAGAGCAAGAAAAAGTGTAAACCCTTTTGAGCACAACAAAAGCAAGTCACACTGCCGACTGTTTGCACAAAAGAGACCAGTTGCTCCTAGCTTTCCTTACTGAAAAACATACCTATTGACTGTAAACTTCTTCACTTGTTCAACTCATCAGGAAAAGTGTATGGCTCCAGACAATGGGAAGCTGAAATATGGAAGTGTCATCTCTATGCACGATGCCTTTCCTGAGCCATCACAATTAAACTAAAAAGTTGTCAAGAAAGCGAAAAACCAAACCAACCAACTAACGAAACATAAGCTCTCATTTAATCAGAATTGGGAAGCAGAAATTTTGTATAAATTTAAACAATAGTTTCTTAGTTATTTGAAACACAAGTATAACTTCCTTATTTGCATCAAATAGTGAACTAAGATAGGAAGAATATTTTAGTGATTAAAAATATTCTTGTAGATTTGTATAACAATATAGTCTGAAGAGGTCTCAAAAAGTCTATTTGCAGATAAGAATATATGTATATAAACTCATCGGGAATGAGATCCCTCTTAAATCTACCCTGTTGGCATTCTGGTGAGGCTTGGAAGAGCTGGTTATTCTCCTAGACCTTGAGTTTGGATGGATGGAGCAACTAGTGCGATATGGTTGTTGTTGTTTTTCCTGTTTTTGAATTGAGCGACTAGATCCCATCTTGTTTTGTCCTGTATTGTGTTTTTATTGTTTATTATACTGTGAGCTGCAAAGAGACAGTTTGGAGTCAGATAGTTGAATTGAATTGAATTGAATTGAATTGAATTATCATATTAAATGGTAAAATTTGTATCCTTCTGGTTTTGCAATTAGCATATAGCATATGTGCAAGCAACCACTTTATAAAAGCATTGCAATTTCCATCAAAATATTAAGACTTGGATATGCAATTCCAAATGATAGCATATACAAATGAAAAATACTTCCTCATCATTATCTCAATATTTTTCAACAAATGAGCCCATTAGCAATTCACTTTAAACACCAATTCAGCCATATTGTTTTTAATATAAAGGATTTTGTTTGTTATTTAACGAGATTAAATAAAATTGTCATGTTTGGGAATCAAAGGGATAAATGTCTGTTGTATTTCTTCCACTTCGAACCAAAACATAATTTATATTGATCTAAAATCTGCTACAGGTTCCCTCAAAATTGGTGACCTTTCAGATAATAGCAACTCCTTTCCCTTAAATAAATACATAATGAATAAATCAATGAACATTTTGAAGACAATAAATTAAAAAGCAATATTTCAAAGTGAATGGTCTACAACCTCTTTTGAATAGAATATGCAGCCATGTATCTCACATAGGACTGAAAAAAATGTTTTATTTTGTTTTGTTTTGTTTTTCAAAATGTGGGTGTCTATTTTCATATTTGAAATATAGTCAAGTTTGCATTTAGCCCATGGGGGTGGGGAATCTTCAGTTCTGACAGTTTTTCAAGTGATAAGACTCTGGAATTCTATGTTGTTGTTAGTCACAAAGTCGTGTCCGACCCATCGCGACCCCATGGACAACGTTCCTCCAGGCCTTCCTGTCCTCTACCATCCTCTGGAGTCCATTTAAGATCACCCCAACTGCTTCAGTGACTCCATCCAGCCACCTCATTCTCTGTCGTCCCATTCTTCTTTTGCCCTCAATCTTTCCCAGTATTAGGCTCTTCTCCAGTGAGTCCTTCCTTCTCATTAGGTGGCAAAAGTATTTGAGTTTCATCTTTAGGATCTGGCCTTCTAAAGAGCAGTCAGGGTTGATCTCCTCTAGGACTGACCGGTTTGATCACCTTGCAGTCCAAGGGACTCGCAGGAGTCTTCTCCAGCACCATAGTTCAAAGGCCTCAATTCTTTGGCGCTCAAATTCTATACTTTAGGACAAACATCTGGGTTAGCCTAATCTAGAAGCAAAAGCCATAAATTGTTGGATTCATGTCTAGAATAGGTCTTATGGGCCTTTTTACCGAAACTCAAGCGTTTTCTGCTTCTACCTATCAGACTCTTTTCTGCAATATTCAACTCCCTTGAACGCTTCTGGATATAGAACTCAGATTTAGATACTGGCCATTTTTTGCTTTAAAGCTTTCAATTCTTCTCTCATCATATCTCAATTACAGAATTAGGAATAGAACATATGCAGTCTTTTGTTGATCAAAACAGTTCTGAGAATCATTCCAAGAGCCATCATATCACATCTCTCTACATTCCTGGTGAATAAAGATCCATATTGAGGTAATTTCACTTATTCCCTTGATATACATGTTACAAGTGTTCAACATGAGATTTCCTTATGCTCTCCAAGAGGACCCAGGTAACCTGAACTTCATCTTTCCTTTAATTTGCAGCTCCTGAAACACTGTGTGGTGGCGAGCAGTCAAGGAGCTAAAAGTCATCCATTATTTGAATCTTAAAGATATTATGTAAGCCTTAAAGTAGGCTAAACAAAATGTGAAAGGAAAGAAACCTGCATATTCCTAATGCCACTGTCACCCTTTACAGATGCTAACATTGCATTACCTGTCAAATTTTAAGAACAGTCTCCAACACTAAAAGATTTCCCAGCTGTGCTTTGAAATTCATAAGAAAAGCTCTCAGTATGGCCGCAAACAATGAAACTTATATTTCAGTATATTTTAATATATACTGGTACAAATTTTGCATGCTCTTCTGGCTACATCAGGATAGTTGAAAATTTGAGTTTGCTATTATTTATTTACTTATTTTATTAAATGTATTGGTTTAAAAATATAGTCACTGCATAGAAAATCTCCATATTCACACCCACAAGTCGCTCTTGCCTGCCTTTCATTTCTGAGAGTACATTTAACATTCAAAGTCGTTTACACTAAGTGAAATCAGAACAAAATATGATAATTAATCCACTGTGCATTCAAGGGTTCAGGTTTGAGCAGCAGATGGGAAAAGTTGTGGATCATAACCCCATGCAATATTTGACAGAATATCAGTCAAATATAGTTCATACATCTTCATGTTTCTGTCACTCCCTCTTATCTAAAGTTAATTTAAAGTGACAAGAACCATGTTAATACTTATCAAAGGGTGATGCAAAGTTTTACAATCATCCCCTTAAACTAATATATATTCACACTCATGCAGTGGTCACACTGGATCTGGCGTCCTTCTCCTCCTCCTCCTCCTCCCTGAACACATTATATGAAGACAGAAATATAAGTCAGTGCTGGACATTGGAACATACAGCTTTAACAAAACCAGACATCAAACTGATCTCCCTCCTGTTCTGGGCTTCTAATCTTTGTGAAAGAGGGTCCTTATTTCTGTAAGTGCCCTTAGGATCTGACTAAAGCCTATGGTTTTGCTTTGAGAGTTTCTTTCCTTTTCCCTGCTCCTTCTTCCAAATGAATATTATATGGTAGTTATCTTTCATGAGTCTTATTTTGGTAAGTGAGATTTGCCTCCATCCAAGTGTGCATTATACTGAAGACTTAAAATTTGTATCTATCTTCACTGAATGAGGGATGAATGAATTGAACTAGTTGTTATAAAGCTGTTCTAAATGTTTCATTCCAGTTCAGGATTACCTGTCCATAAATTATGGTCCAGTTGTAAAAGTTTTCCCCATCTAGGTTTCCCCCCTGTTTCAATTAAAATACTATCTTTCCTTTGTCATAATTTTACTGGGTAGCCATTTACTGGATGGTCTACACTTTGTGAAGAAGAAATAGAGATAACTAAAACATTACCTTCTCTCTGGAATTGTCATTCTTTTCTCACACAGTTTTAGGAACAAACCAGATGCTATCACTGCCAACAGATTATGTCAATACTGCCATCTCTTTTTCCAAATCTAATTTACATATATTATTAAAAATGCAATTGTGGGTAGACTAACCTAGTTTGTCTCTGTCCTAAGCACATAGTGGTTTATTTGTTTTTGATTTAGCATTGTGTTTGAACTGGACTACAATTGGGTGACACTGTATTATTTGGGCTTTTAAAGGATCCCATACTTTTATTTAAAATCTTCCCTCTTTGTGATTTCTCTTTAAAATTGCTACTTGGATGGTGGCTTATTAAGAATGTCCTACAGTTGCTTAGTTGTTGTTTTCTATTATAAGATGACTTTATTGACTGACACCCTTTTTATTTATTAATTTATATATTTATCATATTGTGTGCCACCTTAATTATTGAAATAACTCTATGCAACTTACATGTTAAGGAAAAAAGGGTTGGCAGTATTGACACAATTGGTTGGCAGTGGTTTCATCTGGCTTGTTAGGGAAAGATGACAATTCCATGTTAGAAATAATATAAAACAAAATGGTTAATAATGCATCAACACACAGGATAACCAAGTCAAAACAATAATTATAAAAAAAAACAGGAATAGAGGAGTATTAAGGAAGTATCTAGAGGATACAAGTATCTAGAGGAAGATTACTTCACCTTACCCCAGGATCTGCTGGAGAGCCAACAGAACCATACAGACTTCAAGGGGATGCTAGGGCAGCTACAGCTATAGCTTCTGTCATCTAATTGTAATAATAAGAATTCTACAATTAAAAATGAACAAATTGAGATGAGAAAGCCAATAACTAATGACTTTGGTGTAAGACTAGAGTAACAAGGAACAAATAAAGGGAGCTTAATTAATAATTAAGTCCATAATGGCAATCGTAACAATGAGTAGTAGACACTGCAAATAAAAGGGTAATTTTTTGTCAAATCAGACTTTGAATAAATGTTATAGAAAACATTTTATGTGGTTGGATAATGCAAGTGTATGTGGTTTTCAGTGTGAAACAACCACTTAATTCTTCTCCAGCTGAATGAAAATAAATCAGTGCCTCAGAACTTTGAGGACCCTCGTGGGGAAGCATCTGCAGCACATAGGATCATGTCAAAGAAAATGGTTTTGTATGCACATGCAGCTGGATGTATACACAAGGGCCTTGTGTGCAGGCTTGATGAAAATAAGTTTCATTTTGTTCTTGGCATTTATTTCAAGAAAATAACATAGGACCGCAAGTTTAAATCACAAACAAATGCTATTGAACTCAATGGCTGACTTTTAAGTAAACATGATGGGGAACTGGACATGATCTAACTAAATCTTGTTCAAAATCAATCAAGAAGTGAATACTGAACAAATTATGAAACAGCTGAAAATAAAACAATCCACAGAACTGAGAATAACAGCAGTTCAGAAAATATTGTATATTGCGTGTCTTAATAGCTATGTAAGAGAAATCTTTGTTCTATGAAAATACATTCTATGTGATGAAAACATGAAATCTATTTGACAAACACACTGAAAAAATAAAATAAAAATTTTGCTTTATCAAATGACATTTGTAGCTTTAATAAAAATAGTTGATCAAACCATAACATGTCCTTCCTATCATAGCTTCTTGTAAGCTGATTTACATCTTTGAAACTATTTTACTTTCTATGTGTGTGATATTTACTTCTGCTACTTGCAATTCAGAGCGTTCACTTAGTTGTTTACAAATATCACAAAATAAAACTATTTTGGTATTGGCATGCATTTAAATTAAGAAGCGAATAGCTATTGTACTTTCGAGCTTTCATTTAAAAATAAATTTTAGTTGAGGGTAATGCTTGGTGTTAATAAAAGCGCATAAATATAATGTGAGCTACTTGAATTTGTCTCACTTCAGACAGTGACTCATGCTGTAGCCTTCTCACAACTCTACTATTGCAATGTGTCCTATGTGGGGCTATCCTTGAAGACCACTTGACTATGGCACAGTTTAACACTCTACCCCTCCCCCACTCCTGTTCACAACATGAAAATATTGGATATCTTGTCAGTTTGAGGTCTGGTGTCACTGATATGCTGGTGATACCCAACTCCATTCCAGACCATCCAAGTAATGCCGTAAGTCTCCTGTTGCAGTGGCTGAAAAGTGGATAGGTCTGGATGGAGAGGGAAAGATTTAAGTTCACTTCTGAGAAGACTGAGTGGCTATGGATATTTGGGGAGTTTCTCTATCAATTTTGAACAGCGTAGTTCCCCCTCCCCATTTATACCAGGTGCATCATCTAGGGGTCATCTTGGGACACACGTGTTTATAACTTCAACATGCTTACTATGGAGAACACAAGAAGCTATGTTCTATGAACCAAAGTACAAGAACCCAAGTTATAGAAATCTGTTAGGCATAATGATAGCTTTTAAAGTTTCCATATTACCTCCAAACAGATAAAAATATCTGGAGAAGCTAAAATACAGTTCTATAAATTTGAAAATGACCAAAACCTTTTCAAAATTTGTATGTGTATTTGATAGTGCTCTCAGTCTCATTGTCCACTTAAAAATAGAATTATTATTTTTTTTACAAAAAAACAGTATTACTTCTATTTTCAGTTTACAATGCCTCTTTTTATTCATACCTTATTCAAAACTCTCCACAATAGAAAGATTAAAACATTTCCCTGGGTAGAATTTTTTAAAAAAGAGACAGCAAAACCGAATATAATATACTTTAATCAATAGCATCATGTAGCTATAAATTTAAACTCTTTATTTGCCAAACTATTAATTGTGATTAGAATTTTATTTTATTTAAGATACTGCAATTAAAGGTTTTCCATGCTTGAGATAAGTTTCTTTAGTAAAGAGAAAAAAAGAAAACAATCACTATACATACAATGACTAAGAAATAGAAAAGGATGTGACAATTTGAAATATTAGTGACCTAGTTACTGGAGCAGACTTCAAACTTATCTTAGCAACCCTGAAAAAAAGGACATGATTATTGAAACATTTATGCACAATTTTCTCTGGATTACTTTGCTACACTATATAGGCATTGCTCAGGCTTCAAAACTCTTTGTTATTCACCTATGTAAAGGTGTCCATCACTGTGTTTTTTTACTTAGATGTATGCAAAATAAATAATACACTGCTTGACTACAGCAGCAATTGCCAGAAATGTTTTCCTACAATGTGGCAAAAAAAAAAAAAAACCTAAAAAAAAACTAAAAGAAAGAATGCTGGTCAAAGAAATGATAGGAAATAAATTGCTCCTGTATTCAGTTCTGCCTTTGTGTCATGCAGGACACTTTAGAAAAGAGATACAGCCTTAGGACCAGAGTAACCCAAACCCCATTAAACATGCATAGGGAGGTTTTCCCAGCCTGCGGTGCTGGGAGTTACATGCCAAGACTCTGTTAACAACAGTAATTGTGCATATAATTTCCTTTGTGTTGCCCTGAAAACTCCCCCATCACACAATTAAGAACCAACCTTACGCTACTCACCACCTATTATCGTTTTATTTTATGTCCAGGAAGGAAAATATACAAAGATCATTCCTGCTTTCTTACATTTGTCTTCTGTGGCATGATATTGGCAAAGAATGAGCAAATCAGATAAAAGACAGACCAGACCCAAGGGTCATTAAATACTCTGTAGCAGTAAGTTAGATTGTGGCACAATAAATTCTCCTTGTATATTACTCTATAATATCCAAATTAAAATATGCTTACTGCCAAAATACAAGCCAGCACATAATACATTTACAAGACAATTAAACATCATCTGGAATAGGATGAGATACAATAGATCACAAAAGCACAAAGCACACTTAAATATTCTCTATATGTTTTTCTCCTTCCCCTTTGTCAAAATTTATTTTTCTATGCAATCTTTTTTCTCTTTGTGTTTGTCTTTTTGACCTTCTTTTTAAAAATCTTGAACAATAGCAACAGAAAAAGTGTTAGTGGCAGAAATGCTAACATAATTCATTGTAGGCCAAGCAAAGACCTAAAGACAATGCAGCGATGTTAACACAGGGACATGAAATGAAGAAATGTGATGATATTTCCAAAATCTTCCATAGATATTCAGGCATACACATTGTTCTAATGTAAGGAGATTTTTTCTTTCTTTCTCCATCTCCAGAATTGCATGATCAAAGAAGGGAAATGCAGGGCAAAACTAGAAGAACGTATCTATTTTACAAGTAGAAGTGAAAACTGAATTATCAAACAAAAAGCCAAATTGTAACGAATCAGAATCAGTTATTTACAAAAACAACAACAACAAGAACCCAACCTTACCAAGCTGCATCTCTAGTGTCAGTTGTTCATTGCAATTGGTATCTCTCACTTCAATCCATTTATATTGCAGCTTTTCCAATGCTTTCCAGATGAGTTGAACTCCTTTCATCATAATGCCATAAACACTATCCTATGATAGTGTTTAGACTAGTCTGGGTCTAAAAATTATGTGAGGAACATCCAATGATATAAAAGTAATAAAATAATAAATAATAATACAAATCCAGAATTGAAAAAACAGCAACAGACAGCAAATGCTACCTCAGCAAAGAAGCAGAAGAAATAATGGACCACCTAGTTAGTTGCTGCAAGAAGATCACACAGGATTACTACAAACAACAGCCCAACAAAGTAGCAACAATGGTGCATTGGAATATCTGGAAGAAATACCATTTGCCGGCTGGAAGAACTGGTGCAACTGCAAAATAGACAAACAGAAAATGAAGAAGCTAAAGTGCTCTGGAACTTTAGAATTCAAACAGATAAGCACCTGCCACACAATAACCCAGATTTAACAATTGTTAATAAGAAAGACAAAGTCTAGGTTACAGACATTGCACTGCCTGAAGACTGTAGAATAGAAGAGAAAAAACTGCAGAAAATCACATAATACAAAGATTTGCAAACAGAAGTAGTTTCCAAAATTTCCAAAACATCTGGAGAACCACTTAAACACCATCAAAATCACCACTAGTCAATTGCAAAAGGCAGCTTTACTTGGAACAGTTTACATCCAGCAATGATATCTTCAATACCATCAAACAACAAACCTCTCCCTATCCCACATTCTTGGGAAAAATTTGATAGATGGATAAAAGCACTAAACAGGAAGCAGCTGGTGAAGATAAGCAGAATTACATCAGATACCTGTACAATTAGCACAGGGCCCCCCCAAGGCTGTGTGCTCTCTCCACTTCTGTTCTCTCTCTATACCAATGACTGCATCTCTAACGATCCATCTGTTAAACTACTGAAGTTCGCAGATGACACAACAGTGATCGGTCTCATTCAAGACAATGATGAATCCGCATACAGACGGGAGGTTGAACAACTAACCTTGTGGTGCGACCGGAACAACCTGGAACTGAATACACTCAAAACCGTAGAAATGGTGGTAGACTTTAGGAGAAACCCGCCCATACTTCCACCTCTTACAATACTAGACAACACAGTCTCAACAGTAGAGACCTTCAAATTTCTAGGTTCTATCATATCGCAAGATCTAAAATGGACACCTAACATCAAAAACGTCATCAAAAAAGCACAACAAAGAATGTTCTTTCTGCAC
>QLTV01003387.1:337215-352884 GCA_003457575.1 Thermophis baileyi | reverse complement strand
CCCCCCTCTCTCTATTTCTCCCTCCCTCCCTTTCTCCCTTCCTGTGAAGAACCCCAGAAGGTCTTTGGTAGCAGGAAGAAAAGGCAGAGGTTTTGAAACTGAGAACATGCCCATTGATCATCTGGCATTCTTAGAGCTCCACTGTTGATTAGCTTAGCCTGAGCAAGGATAGCTTAGCAGCCACCTACAATAAGTTCTTAACTCAAACTCAGTGCACGTGGGGATCCCCAAACCGTGAGGGTTTCTTTCTTTCTTTCTCCCTTGAAGGCCCCCCCTGCACCCTTTTTGGGCCTAGGAAGCCTCCCTACAGCCCCCTGGGAGCCAAAACGGTGCACGTGGGGACCCTGGAAGCAGGGGTGGGTTCTAACTTACCTTGCTGCCGGTTCGCTTCCTCCCACGCTGCGTGGCAAAAAAACAAAGCCGGAAAAAAAGATGGCAACCGCATGCACAGTGCCGGAACTCAGCTTCTGCGCATGCTCAGAAGAAAAAAAAAATCACAAAAAATAAAAAAAAATTTCAATTTTTTTTTAAAAAAAAGATGGCGGCACTCATGGACCGGCACCAACCGATCTGGTTCGGTGACATCATCATGACATCACCAGCAGGTCGCTACTGGTTCGGGTGAACCGGTCCGAACCGGGAGGAACTCACCCCTGGTCTACTCCCCAGTTATATCCATCCAACCAACCAAAGTGAGGAGGCAGGGAATGTTGTGGGTCCCCTTTCCTAAGGAGGTACATCTGGCGGGACCCAGAAGAAGATCCTTCTCTGTGGTGGCTCTCTCCCTTTGAAACATTAGAGATTAGACTGCCCCCGACACTTTGACACTCTTTTGCAAGGCCTGAAGGCCTGGTTTGCCAATGGGCCTGGGAACCCAGAGTGGGATGGAGCCCATCAAATGCCTTGTTTGACTGATTGCTGTCACCAGGTGGGTCCGGGGTTATTGTTTTTTGTCCATATATACATTTATACAATATATGGCCCTACGCAGTCACAAATCTGGAACATTGTATAGTGATTTTGTTGTTTTGTTCTGTGTCTTTGTATGTTAGACAGAACAGCTCCCCATCCCTATCATCTGATAGCCTTGCCACTTTGTTCTATTCCCAATGATTACCTTCATGGCCTTGAAACCAGAAAAACAATGGTTTCCTTTGTAGTTAGGAGCTGAAATATCAAATTGGTAGTTAAGCACTCTGGATATAACATTCCAGAAATGAGACATAAATGCTAAAAGTTCCAATTGAATAGGTGAGGTGGAGTTATGTACCAGCATGAAATCCTGAATATGGAATCTGTCCAGTTGAGGTATAATTTGTCTTTATTAAGGTTAGTTATCATATAGTTAGAGTAAAACATTTTTTTTGAAGTTTTTTATTTAAACAAACATTAAAAACTTTGGACACAATGTGACCACCCTGTTTGGTCATTTCTTTACATAATATTTACATAACAACAAATACAATTATTGCTCATCATACATTGCTATTTTGGTCTTACATATATATCCCTTATCATTAATTATTTACATATCTAAACCTTATCTGATTTCCGTTCTTCGGATCCTTAGTTTCTATTTCTCCGACTTCTTTTTCTCCTTTCTATCCATTGATACAGTTTGCCCCATACTTCAAAGTATTCTGTCTCACCCTTGTTTTTAATCTCTAATGTTAGTCTGTCCATTTCTGCACATGTCAATATTTTTTTTTTATTTCTTCTTCTGATGGGGTTTCTTCGTTTTTCCAGTATTGCGCGTAGATCAATCTTGCTGCGGTTATTATATGTAGTATTAGGTATATCTGTCCTTTATCGTATTTCTCCGTTGTGATTCCTAGTAAAAACAGTTCTGGTTTCATATCCAAATTTTTATTTAATATCTCTTCTAACCATGTTTTGACATGGTGCCAAAATTTCTTGCTTTTATACACAACCACCACATATGATAGTAAGAACCTTTCGCTATTTTACATTTCCAACATTGTGCTAAGAGTTTCCTGTCCATTTTTGCTAATCTTGTTGGCGGGAAGTGCCACCTGTAAAACATTTTATATAAATTTTCTTTATAAGCCGTGGCCAAAGTTAGTTTTCTGTTCCGCTCCCACAATTCTTGCCATTTGTCCAGATTGATATTATATCCAAAATTTTGAGCCCAGATAACCATTGTTTCTTTAACTTGTTCTTCTGCCATTTGTATTCTAATAAATATTGATAGATTTTCTTTATCACCCTTTCCTCTGGTCCTAGCAAGATTTTATCTATCACCATTAGTTCCTTCTTAATACCGCATTCTTTTATATCTCTTAAATATCGTGATTTGATCTGCAAATATGCCCACCATTCCAATTCAATTCCTTCCTCTTGTAGCTCTATTCCTAGATTTTATATCCCCTTCTTTGTTTAAAATATCTTTATACATAATTACTTTCCCCAGATTCATGAACTTTGGATGCACCAGTGCCTCTAGTGTTGAGAACCAAACCGGAATTTCCCTGTAAACCTGTTGTTTTACTTTTATCCATACTGCAAAAATAGCTCGCCTAACATGATGCCTTTGGAAGTACTGGTGAGCTTTATGTTTGCCATCCCATAGAAATGCATGCCACCCCACTTGCATATCATGTCCTTCCAATATTAATACCCTCTTATTTTTTAAATTTATCATTCCCTCGCCCATGTGAGCGCGGCGGCTTGATAATATTTTTCCCAATCTGGTAGGTCGAATCCTCCTCTCTCTTTTGCTTCTTGCAATAATTTTAATTTGATTCTGGGTCTTTTCCCTTGCCAAATAAATTTGGTTATCATTTTGTTCAAATTTTTAAAATATTCTTGGTCTAATTTTATCGGTATGTTCTGGAATAAAAAAAGATTATTGGTTTATTTTGTAATAAAAAAAGTATTTTTTGTAAAATGTTCATTTTTACAGTTGCAATTCTCCCCATAAAGGAGAGTTTCAACTTTCCCCATCTTTCCAAATCTATCTTTATTTGATCATTTAATTTGTTGTAATTATCTTCTTTAATTGTTATGCATCTTGCCGTTAATAATATTTGACTTTTTTCGTTATTTGGAGATTTATTCTCTCCATCAATTCTTTTTTCTGTGTTACCAACATGTTTTTAATTATCATTTTAGTTTTTTCCCTGTTTATTCTCAGTCCTGCTGCTTCCCCATATTCTCCCAGTACTTCCATAAGACGTTGTCCAGATTGTAGTGGCTCTTCTATTATAAATACAAGATCATCAGCAAAGGCTTGTAACTTATAAATTTCTTTCTTAATTTCCAGTCCTCTAATTTGTATATCCTTCCGTATCGTTCTTGTCAATACCTCTAAAGTTACTATAAACAGTAGCGGCGAAAGTGGGCATCCTTGTCTCGTTCCCTTCTGTATCTTAAAACTTTGCATTACTTCGCCATTTATTATAGCTCTTGCCTCTTGTTTAGTATATATTGCTTTAAACACATTTATAAACACATATAGTTTATCTGTTTCAATATCAAATCCCAATTCACGTTATCGAAAGCCTTTTGGGCATCTAAGAATATTAGTGCCACTTGTTTCTCATTATGGACTTCATAGTACTCTAACACATCTAATATCATCCTTATATTATTTCTTAGTTGCCTTTTAGGCAGAAAACCATTTTGGTCAACATGTATAAATTTATTCAAGTATCTTTTAAGTCTTTCCGCCATTACTGTCATAAATATTTTGTAGTCCGAATTTAAAAAAGATATTGGTCTATAGTTTTGAATTAGCATTTGATCTGTATTTTCTTTTGGGATCAGAGTGATTTTCGCTTCCGCCCATGAAGCTGGTGCCTCTGCTTCTTTCAATACCGCATTAAATACCTCCAGTAGTATTTCTCCTAAGGAGTCCTATATTCCTTTATACAGTTCCGGTGGTAACCCATCAGGGCCTGGTGTTTTATTATTTTTCTGTTTTTTATTGCATCTGTTAATTCAGACATTCTAATATCTTCATTTAACATCAAATGCCTTGTTTGACTGATTGCTGTCACCAGGTGGGTGCGTGGTTATTGTTTTTTGTTCATATATACATTTATACAATATATGGCCCTACAACAAATCTGGAACATTGTATAGTGATTTTGTTGTTTTGTTCTGTGTCTTTGTATGTTAGACAGAACAGCTCCTCATCCCTATCATCTGATAGCCTTGCCACTTTGTTCTATTCCCAATGATTACCTTCATGGCCATTTTCAGGAAACCAGAAAAACAATGGTTTCCTTTGTAGTTAGGAGCTGAAATATCAAGTTGGTAGTTAAGCACTCTGGATATAACATTCCAGAAATGAGACATAAATGCTAAAAGTTCCAATTGAATAGGTGAGGTGGTGTTATGTACCAGCATGAAATCCTGAATATGGAATCTGTCCAGTTGAGGTATAATTTGTCTCTAATAAGTTTACTTATCATATAGTTAGAGTAAAACATTTTGATATCAAATCTTTCCATTAGCAAAACAAGAGAGAAATGAAAAGCAAGCCTTCCATCTAAAAGAATTGGGCATCTGACCCTTAGCATATCATTTGCAGGTGAAAGAAATATAAAAATTTGAACTAAATCTCATTATTAATAGTCTTAAATTAGAGTCACAATAGTTTTTTTAATTGTTTCATACTTGCTTCTTAGCTTTTGTAAAAAAAATACATCACATCTGGAATTATTGGGTTCTTGTGTGCCTGTTTTAATTGGTTTTACTCCATCCTGACAAGATGAAGCTTGACATTCTATGGCACTAGTGATGAATAAAAACTAGAAAATTGTGTAAAGAGGATCCCCCAATTCCATATAGGAAAATACATGTCTCAACTAACCACTTGACAGCAATGCTAACTGCATGAACCTGTAGCTGCAGACATATCTTTTGAAGACTGCTTCAACATGAGGACAGTTGACAAATTACTCATAGTTTGAACATCCATTTGTGCAATGAAGTGGAGCTTGGGCTTGATGTATTAGCTGAAGCATTGCCCTTGTTTGGCATGTGGACCATATACTATAACGTTATATGTTTTAGTAAGATGGAGAAAAGTTAACACTGAATTCTGAAGTACTATAAAATGTAAACTATAAAATGTGAACATCAAGCCATCCAAATTCACCATTTGGCCATTTCATCCACCAGCTGTGGTTGAAATGTGTGGCTGAAACTTTACCATACTTATTCTAATTGGTGTTGGTCGGTTTTTCTCAGCTGCTATATGTATTATTTATGATTTTGCTATATTGTTTTTAACCTTGGTTTTTAAGTATGGTTAGCCACCCAGTGTCATGTATTTGAGACTGCCATATACATTGCACAAATGAATAAATATATTTTAATTTTTAAAAAGCAGGATATGTAAAAGCCCAAAAGCCATTTATATGCTCTGTATTCATGGATCAAGATGGATCTTGAGACTGATATAAGCTCTTTGAGGTAGTCCAGACAAGAAGCACAACCAAAAGCATTAGCACTCGCTATCTTTATTGTGAAAGTATTTGTCTTCTCCTCCCTTTTTAGTCTCTGGAAGGTTAAGGGGGGTGCACTCTGAAATGTTTCCCTCACCCGTAGCCTGAGCTGCCTCTTACCAGGCTTTGCGTAGTCTGTGGGTCTTCCTCCTGTCTCCCAAGGTGTTTCCCAAATATTATCATAAACCCAAATTTGAACTTCTCAGTGATGCATGACATTGTTGCTCACTCAACCAGGAGAAGAGTCATGCAAGGTAGACATCTTTAATAAAGTTTCAAAAATAATTCATTTTTACAGCTGATTTTTGCTTAAACATACATTTTCTGTAACTTATTAACAAAAAACTCTCAGTCACTTCAGTAATTTTGTCTTCAAGCCAATCACATTTTTTTCATTATGAAATATTAAAAAGGGAGGAAGTGGTATTTAAAGTATGTATTTTTTTAAAAATAGTTAAAACATATTACAGGTAGTCCTTGACTAACAACCGTTCATTTAGTGACTGTTCAAAGTTACAATGGCACTGACAAAAGTGACTTATGACTGTTTTTCACAGTTACAATCTTTGCAGCATCCCCATGATCATGTGATCAAAATTCTGATGCTTGGCAACTGGTTCACATTTATGATCATTGCTGTGTCCCAAGGTCATGTGATCACCTTTTGCGACCTTCTGATAAGCAAAGTCAATGGGGAAGCCAGATTCACATAACAACAGGGTTACTCACTTATCAACTGAAGTGATTCACTTAACAACTGAGGCAAGAAACATCGTAAAATGGGGCAAAACTCACTTAAGTCTCTCACTTAACAACATAAATTTTGGGCTCAGTTCTGGTCATAAGTTGAGGACTACCTGTATTGGAACAACTTATTAAGTGACAAGTTATATTTATTTAGTTTACCATATTCCTAAACATTTTTAGCTGCTATTCCTAAAAAAAAAGACTTCCAAAATACATTTAGGAAATATGTAACATGGTGCTTATCTAAAGAAAAAAGACACTCAAAGTCTATATAATTCATGCAATACTAAAAGCTATAGTTTATATATAATGAAACTATAACATTTCTTTATATTGTCAGAATGATTGCTATTTGCAGTTTCCATATTGATTCCAACAGCTTACTTCATTTGCTTTCACTACAGCTCCCAATTGCCACTTCAAACAAACTTGTAGATCAATCTTATTTTCAGAAGTATTAATGATTGAAGTTCATTATGCGTAGACTGTACCATCTCCAGCCACTATGTTGTTTTTTTAATATACAGTATATGGGCAAACGTAATCATAAATATGTCTGTGAGAGGGAATAAGTGAGAAAGTTTATTTCACTTGGGTGATGTCAAGAATTGCAAGGATGCCTTTGATTGAAACCTATTCATTAAGCAAAGTTAAGGCATTGCTTATTTCATTAATGGGGCTAAAATCTGTTTAAACCACAAAATAATTTTAGTATAAAATATTTTTAATACCTGCTATCCTCGGACAGATACTCAAGTTCTGGTGCCTGCTAGCAACAGCTATTTATTGCTTCTTTTAAGGAAAAAAAAAGATAATTTGACGAGGACTGAGCCTCTACCACTTTTGCATCTTAACATAATTTCCTACATTAGTGAAATACTCACCTGATTGTGTAATGATAAATAGCAAGTAATTATTGTTGTCATTAAAAAAATAAATTCTGAATTTTTCTGGCAAATGACAAAAAAGAAAAGAAAAGAAACCTCTGTTCTTTCACAGTCAGAAAAGGATTTTGGAATGGCCAAAGGATCCTTTAGTGCTATTTTGAGAAACAGTGATATATTCAAATATTGGTAGTCCTTGCTTACCCATTACCAACCACCACTGGGACCTGCAACTCTGTCATTAAGGGCGATGGTCACTAAATGAAAAATCACATTACTATGCCCCACATACAACTTCACTTCTGTTTCCATTGTTAAGTGAATCCCTACAACAGGGGTGTCAAACTTGATTTCATTGAGGGCTGCATCAGGGTTGTGTTTGCCTCCGGGGGGGGGCATAGCCAGGGTGGGCATGGCCAGCTCAATGTCATTCGTGTCGAGGGCACCCATTGTGGCCTGAGTGCTCTGCCAGCAAAAATGGGCTCCGTTTTCAGCTGTGACGGCCTCCTGCAATCCTCTGCAGCGAAAACGGAGATTGGGAAGGTTGCATGCGGCCCTCCCGAGCTCTGTTTTTGCTGGAAGAGGCACCACAGGCCGGTCCTTTGCTGTTTCCAGGCCAGCCCCATGGGTCAGATTTAAACACCCTGTGGGCCAGTTTTGGCCAGCAGGCCTTGAGTTTGACACCCCTGCACTAAAATGATGAAATGAGACAATATGTGACCATAACTTGCAATTTCGCTTCCACATTCTCCATTAACTCTGCTTGCTGGAAACCAATTGTGATGAATGCAAATGGCAATCACATGAGAGCAGTACATTGCAATGGTACAATGCACGCCATTTGTGAAGCACTCAATGGCAATCACACGATCACAGGATGCTGCAATTAGCACTAGCAATAGCACTTAGACTTATATACTGCTTCACAGTGCTTTACAGCCCTCTCTAAGCGGTTCACAGAGTCAGCATATTGCCCCCAACAATCTGGGTCCTCATTTTACCCACCTCGGAAGGATGGAAGGCTGAGTCAACCTTGAGCCGGTGAGATTTGAACCGCCGAACTGCAGCTAGCAGTCAGCTGAAGTAGCCTGCAGTGCTGCACTCTAACCACTGCGCCACTGCGCTCTTGCTGAGATATGAATTGCTGTAAATGTGAGGATTGGTTGCGGGGTTTTTTTTTCAACCATTGCAACTTTTCATGGTCACTAAAAAACACAGTAAGCAAACTCTGTCTGCAGTGGTTCCTAGCATCTTATGGTGTTTAAAGCACTGGTGCTCTCAACTCTCACCAGACAAACTCTTTATAGCACGTAAAGCAGGCAAGAAATCTTTAAATTCTGAAATAGACTTGGAAAGTAATATTTTATCCATTTTCATACAAATCCTTGTGAGTAAATAATGTCTTCAGCTGTCATGGCATCATTATTTATTTCTGTGTAAAGACAATTCAGTTCATTGACAAAATCCCTTTCTTATTCAAAAAATGCATTAGAAGATCAACGCCTCAGGATACACATACTTGGCCAAATAGGGCAAGAAGCACTTTCAGTTACTGAGCTAAAGAACAATATCTTTAAAACTAGGGGGTGTCTTTTTGATTTGTCAACAAAGTCATTGATTTTTAATTCTCTTTATTGAGAGATGTGTTGTGCATATGCTGCTCTCTTCTGGCTGCCTCTCTAATCTGTAACATGTAAATTCATAAGAGATATATATGTATATGTATATGTATGTATGTGTGTGTGTACATATATATGTATACATACATACAGACACACACATACACACATACGTTTGAACAATGGTGAGACTTCTCTGTTGGCCATATTGTTCAAAAAGAAATTTAAGTTTAGGATTGTGCATCTCATTCCAATATTGACATTATTGTGCTAAAATGGCAAGGTTTGTTTTTTCCTTATATGGATACTCAGAATTATATTGATCTATTATAAATGCAGTAAAGCTATTTTGAAGAAAATCGGCTCTTTATGTAATTTTTTACTTGAAAAAAGCTATAGAAAGGAGAAAAAAACAGCAAGTTTTGTTGTCTTGGATCTGGAGTGGATTGAAAGACACTGTGAAATCGTCTAGGACAGTGATGGTGAACCTTTTCAGTAACGAGTGCCGAAAAGGGAGCACTTCGCATGCGCGCATGTGCACGCTCGTCTGGGCCAGGAAGAGGAGTTGCCCAGGGGGCATGCACGCACCAAAAAATGTATTTCTGGTTTCCGACCAGCAAGTCTTCCAGTTACTGCCGCGCATGCGCACACGCCAATCAGCTGGCCAGCATGCTCATGTCGGAAAATGGAAGACCAGTTCTTCCGGTTTCCAGCACTGCTGCACGCACAAAGGCCAGCTGATCGTTGTGTGTGCATGCGCGCCAGAAACCTGGAAGAGGAACGGCCGATGCCGCGCGTGCCAGGTGACATGGCTCCGCGTGCCACTTCGGGCACGCGTGCCATAGGTTCGCCATCACGGATCTAGGATCTGGGAACAGAAGAACATCCTTTTGCCATAAAAGCTAATCAGATCTTACCCGAAAGTCCTCCATTAGGACATGAAGGAGACAGCCATCTTGCTGTTGCAGACTCCACCTTTCAAATTAATAATGTGTTATTATTAATATTATATAATATTATCCCTCTTCAAAGCTATATGATACGACAACTATTATATAATCTTGGGCTGTACATACTATACATTAATTATGCATTATGTTTTCTAAAATCTTGCTCTATTAATTAGTCATGTTTATTGGGTGGAAATATCTCTATAATCATCATAAACTGGCATTCCTATCAATGTTTTCTGGCCTTATGGCTGTTATAAATTTATTTGATTTGAGGTATTCCTAATCTGTTAAAAATCTGAGACTTCACCCTTCAGTGTAAACAAGATTGGTTCTCACAGCTGAAAAAGCAGGTGTTACTCAACTAAGCAGACTAATGCTATTAATCAGAGTTTTTAATTATTTATGTAAACTTCTTAAAATCAGAAAGTAATTTGAGAATCAAACACCATAAACCAAATATTGATGACTTGAAATTGTTAACCTGCAGAAAACAGCTTATCAAATGCACTCTGATAGGTCTAGCAGACTTATGTTTCTCATAGAACATCATTATAAAGGACCTCAGATATGTTGGTTATCTGCCTGCATACAGTATTTGGATATTTTACATTTCAGCCATTACTCAAATTCTTGAGACAGACTTATTCTGAAATGGCAACCCAACTTGGTGAGGTTGATAGAACTACCAGGAAGAAACACATTGAATGTTCAAGAACTTTCTCATTATTGCATTAAAGAGACACATGAGCATTCCATCACTAAAGGCATATTTTTGGGAATTTTCCTGAGACATAATATAATTTTACATTGCATTTCTAATTACAGATCCTTATATTAAAGTTGAATTAGTCCATCTGCTTCTGAGGATTTACCATTTTGTAGCAAATAAGTAAGAATCACTAAACTTGAGACATTTACAGTTTCCTTTTTGTTTTTACTAGGCTGCCCTTCACATCTGAGCATATCTCAGAGTTATTTGGAGTCTTTCTCTAGAAATCTTGCAAGTGACCTGGTCTGAGAAGATATATTTTTCTTGTAATTTTGTTCTCAGCTAGATTCAGAATTCATTTTGTTTTGTTTTTGTGACTCTACAAACTTCTATATTCAATTTAGAAAAATCTCATTGTCATACTACAATCTTTATTGAACATTTAATTTAATTTGTTATGTATTTTTAAAAAGTTTACAGAAAGAAATAGAAAAGTTACAACTTGGCATGGTGAATTAAAGAACTCTGCAAAAGCAAAGTCAAAACAACAACAAATGAATATCCAGTTCCCTGGAACCTCTCTGAATAAGGAGAGGAGTGGAGATTGCCCATATGTATTCAGATGTACTACTTAACAGGCCATCCACAGTTGATGATGATGTTTTATAGCAGATTCTTTAGCTCTAGATTTGAATGCCCTACACCTGCCTCCTTCTACTGATGAGAGCAAGAAAGCAAACTTGCAGATGAACTCAAGTAAAGCAACAGGGCAATTCCTGTTGATATCTACAAAGCAATAGCCACAAACAACTTAGAGAGCATTTCAAGACTTCTTGGAAGACATTTGGTCATCAGAGGAGATGCCTGATGACTTCTGTGAAGCCCTCATTGTGGCTCTCTATAAAAATAAAGGAAGAAAATCAGACTGCAGAAACTACAGAGGTGTCTCTCAACTGTCCATCACAGGTAAGATCTTTGCCCACATTTTCCTTGTCACTGTCTCAGAAAGGAATCTCCTAGACGGGCAATGTGGCTTTTGTCCAGAATGGAGAACCATAGGCATATTTTCTATGAGGTAAGTCTAGGAAAAGTACAATAAACAGAACAAATGTCTTTATTCTTTCTTCATTGATCTGACAAAGGCATTTGACAATGTAAACAAGGAAGTTCTCTGGTTTACCATGAGATTATGGATACTGATATTTCAAAGAAATTCATGAAGTTGATTCAGCTACTTCATGACAAAATGTTGACTCATCAGTTGCATTTGCCATTTCCAATGGAGTAAAACAGGCTTGTGTTGTTACCCCCAGTCTTATTCAAGGTGTTGCTTACTTGCATGTTATCACATGCTATCCATGGTCTGAAGGAGGAAGTATATATATCAGTTACTGATTGAATGACTTTCTTTTTGACCTTTGCTGCTTGAACGCATGATGAAATGCCTCCATACAGTCATTCAAGAAACCCACTTTGCTGATGACCATGGCACACAAAGACAGTGATCTGCAGTTGATACTGAGCAAATTCTCACACTTTCTTTGTTCTTCAGAACATTACTGAAATCTTTTACCAGCTCATGCCAAATACCAAAACTACAGAACCAACAATCACTGTTGACAACACCTAGCTGACAAATGTAAACAGCTTGAAATACATGCAAAGTATCATCTCTACTCTGAGGTCACCAAGGCTAGTTAGGCCCTGGGGTGGCTGCATACTAAAGTGCCTAATCAACACAAAATCCATATCTCCACAAAGTTGAAAGTCTACTGAGCTGTGATTATCCCTTCTCTCCTATATGGATATAAGTCCTGGGTTCTGTACTCAGGGCACATCAAATAACTGGACAAATTTCACATGTTTGCTTTTCTCTCCCTCCTCAGAATTCATTGACAAGATCATGTCAGAATCCACCAGCATTGAGCCCCTGATCAGAACTCAGCGAGTTCTGGGTAGTGTGATGGGTAGGAGGCATCATCAGAATGGATTATAACCAGATTATAACCAGATAGGAAGTAGGAATCTTTGCCACTATTTTCTTCCTAGTGCCAAAAAGGTAACTGTCCAAAAGTCATCCAGATGACTTTGTGGTTGGATTAGATTGATCTTGAATGGTTTCCTGATTCCTCCCACTCCACATATCTTACACGCTGCAGTTTAAAAGATAAAAACACATTTTTAGAATAATAAAGACAAAAAAAGAGAGATTGGGGATGGAGAACAACTAACCATAGTTGTTCCATTAATTCCAAAATCTTCAATACACAGCCAATGCATGATTTTAGCTCACACTGAGACTGCCATGAATGAGTTGTGAAGATGGATTTGAGCTTTAAATAAGGAGGGTGGTGGTGGAAATTGTTTCAAGCCAACTTAATAACTGATTTCTAAAGCTGTAGGAAAAATTAATAGAATGGTCAACCATAATAAGCAAGTTATTGTGCACGGGTAAAGAATGCATCACAGATAAGAAAGAGACAATTCAGCTTGGAAATAACTTTAAAAATCTGCTTAAAAAAACAATAGAAAGGAAAATTGTTTAGTCAAGCGAGGGCTGTCTGTGAGCATGTTTGCTAAATATTTCAAACTCTATTATTGATTTCAATGTGAATTGAATTACATTGGGACTAATCAATACTTAAAAAGTAAGCAATGAGTAGTGTCACTTATTGACCACTCAGCTAATAATTGGAGTTATGATGGACTAAAAATTGTTACTATCCTTAGAACTGCTGCACCCCCAGTTCATCTGATTGCATTTCAGGCACTTGGCAACTGGCTTGCATTTGCAACCAGTTGCAGTGTCATATGGAAACATGACTGTGATTTGCAAAGTTTTTGTTGGTTTCCAGCAAAAAACACTTATTCAGAATGAATTCATGTAGCTTGCTTAATAGCAATAACAATAGTACTTAGACTTATATACCGCTCCATAGTGCTTTGTAGCACTCTCTATGCAGTTTACAGAGTCAGCATATTGCCTCCAACAATCTGGGTCCTCATTTTACCGATCTCTGGAGGATGGAAGGCTGAGTCAACCTTGAGCCGGTGAGAATCGAACTGCAGGTAGGTGATGCTCTTACAGAAATGGTCATCAAATCAAATCAGTTCACATGGTGACCTGCTTAATGACTGCAATAACTTATGACTAAAATTCAGGGCCCAACTGTATAACAATATTATAACTGGGGAGTCATTTGTGATATTACCTTTGGAATTTGTCTCTTATTATGTAGAGAAAAAAAATCTGTAGCATAGTCTCTTACACATTGATTTATTTAGTAGGTAGGTATGGTGTCTATTTTTCTGAAACGAGATTAACAAATTGCTAGTGTGTATTAAACTGGTATCTAAAATCTTAGATGTCCTTGCCAGATATAATTATTGTAACTGGTATGTTGCCTAGCTATTACATTCTATTCTTCAGGCCACATGTTCTTTGTCATGTCTTTTGCTCTCAAAAACATACTAGCATTCTCCCCCCCTCCCCGCCCCCAAAACTTTCAAATATTATAAAGTTTGTAGGTGAAACAAAACTGGATGGGACAATTAATACTCTGAAGAAAAAAAATGGAATAAAATGTAAAACAATCTTTACAGATTACAAAAATGGACTGAAAGAATTATGCAATATCATTCATTAAACATTTATACATGATATTTTTGGCTCAATTAAAATGTTGATTTGGACATTCAAGCAATAAACTGGTCATTGTTTCCAAGTATAAGGGAGTAATCTCTCTTCACATTGTCGATTAGGGGCTAGCATGATTTTGATTTTGCTGAAAATTAAATAAATTGCTGAAATTTTGTGAAATTGCCAAATTTCACATTGGTGAGTTCACTGCCAAGATCTTAAGCAATTTTGTATGATAGTATTGAAGATCTCAAGAGATTTTGGTGCATTCTTGTGAAGAACACATGTGAATTTGAGGCCAATAAAAAGAGTTTTGCATAATGAATGGCATATAGAAGAGTTCAGTCCCAGATGCCACTAGGCAACTTATGAAGGGACAATTGAATAAGCTTTTTGGCAAGCTCCTTCCAAAAACCCTTTAATATTTGACAATCAGAATTACAGATTCTGTGATTCTTGATTGAATCTACATTTGACAAGCTTCAAGATTTTAGAAAGAACATTAAGAGATTCATTATTAAAGACCATTTATGGTTACTCTGATAGCACAACACATTTTACAAAATGAGTTTTTTGAATTTTAATGATGGTCAGGCTAGGAAATTGTGATAATTGTTGAAGAAAACCATATGAACGGTTGTATTTAATTCCAGAAAAAAATTATGGGAAAAATTGTTTGCCTTTTCTATTGACCAATATCTTCTTGCTCTGACTTGAAACTTCATGAAAACAGTGCGATGCAAGCCCATTGTGAATCTCAAGGATACCCTCTACTGGTTACCTCAATACCTATTAGGGATAAAATCAGATAGCTTCTGCCATCTATTACAAAAATTAATAAGTTCAGATTCTGCAAGAATAGAATGCCATCCTCGTATGAACAAAAATACCTGTTTTGATTCTACTATCTACAGTCCATGAAAGACATGCTTGATTGATTTTTATATTTATCATTATGATAATTTTTTAAAAAATAATGAAAGTCATTGACCATAAACAAAATTTTAGTTACTGTACCCTCCATACCATTTAACTTTAGGCTTAGAGTTTATTTTTAAACAGATACAAAGAACAAAAGAAGACTTCAATGTTCCCTGTTGGCCATTCATATATTTCACCTGGAAAGTTAAACCCATTTACCATTTACAACTGAAATGAACTGGTTCTGACTCATGGCAAGAAGAAAATAGAGGCGAACATGTACATATATGTTTATGTCTAAGTGAAAGAGAACAAACAAACTGAGAGCAGTTTTACCCTCTCTGGATTGGTCTTCTGTTGAATTCATTTGGGATGGACTAGAGATAGAAGCAGCAGATCCCTCTTGTGTTTGGCTGTTATAGCCATACCTCAGGAAAAGTCCAAAGAACTATCAGTGGACTTTCTCAAGCAACAGATCAATATTGTGCTTCATATCAGCCAAGCTGTTATTCACGCCAAAGGCAGTTGTTTCGATGAAGGGAATGACTGAGTGCACAAGTTCACTGTATCATAGTCTACATGTTTTTTTTTAAAGAAAAAACTCCTCTAGATGCCTTCATTATTTATAGGTAACAAATACAACAACTTCAAGTTCAGCTATATTCTGAACATACTTGATATAAAATTTGTTCTGTTTAGCATCAAGGTTGAGTACCTATTTA
>QLTV01003387.1:285760-327178 GCA_003457575.1 Thermophis baileyi | reverse complement strand
ATCCCATTCTGAGTCATTTTACAAAGTGCTCTCTTATTTTATACAGCACATTTATAACTTAGCTGAAACATATTATTTATTTATTTATTTATTTATTTATTTATTTATTTATTTGCCTCTATTTCCAGGATTATAAAGGGGGTTCTGATAAAGATTTAAATACCAATTCAATAGAAATTGTGTGTGTCAATTGTTGTCATTATCAGTGTAAACTATTAGCCCTTAAATTTAGTTCAGTAATTATGACGGCAAGTCTTCATATCTGATAATGATGTTTGCCGTTCCATATGCTAAATATGGAAATTCCTATTATGAAATATCACTAAACCAAAGATAATTGTTTAATCAACATGCAGCCAACAATGACACATACCCTTCTGCTATTTGCACCAGAAATCGACTATGGGCTTTGAGAAGGAGAGCCATTTCAGTGCAAGAGAATGATTCGTGTGACCACTTTGTCTTCATGACTCTGAAGCTGTTTGCTGCTGGTTAGCAAAGAACAAAGATATCAATGTCTCCTGACAGAAAAAAAAATAACCATCAGGACTGCAAAGATGATGATGATTGCCAAGATAACAAGCAAAATCCGGTTCTGGATGATTCTAGGAGGAGAAAAAAGAGAAATGGGTAAAAGACAATAAAAGATGTGTATGTCAACTGATTTTCTATGCACATATCCCACAAAACAGAGATGAGTAGCCTTTAAGACTATTTGCTATATTGATTTTTGCTTATTTTTGCTTCCGAGGAATGAGTAGATAATTTCATTTCTTAGTTTTTTAAGTGTTTAAGAATAGAAAATCAATGGAATATGAATTTGCTGGTGTTGATGCAAACTAAATTCCACTTTTTTCTCTCTATTACCTTTATTTTCTCTGGAATACTACTTTTTCCTTCTTTTCTGCATTTTATAAAATAACGATTACCCCCAAATGAAACAAAGTGATGTGCACACATGCACACACGCACTTCTACATTTTTTCTTTTGCCTTTGCCACAGTTCTGGATCATTCCTCTTTCCAGATATATGTTTTAAAGAAAAAAGTGCAAGGCCACAAGAATTTTAATTTGGCTATCAGTTTCTTAACGGATTAGCCTATAAAATATATACATGAATTATATAAACCATTGTTTAATTAGTCATCTAAACTTTCTTTGTGTACGTACGACACACAGACACACCTAGAGACACACATGCTCACATATACCCATATACAGGTAGTCCTTGACTTACAACAGTTTATTTAGTGACCATTCGAAGTTACAATGGCACTGAAAAATGTGACTTATGACCATTTTTCACACTTACGACTGTTGTGGCATCCCCATGGTCATATGATCAAAATTCAGATGCTTGGCATCTGACTCATATTTATGACTGTTGACATAACCTGGTGATCACCTTTTGCAACCTTCTGACAAGCAAAGTCAATGGGGAAGCCATATTCACTTAACAACCGTGACAAGAAAGGTTGTAAAATGGGGCAAAGCTCACTTTACAAATGTCTCACTTAACAACATAAATTTTGGGCTCAACTATGGTTGTAAGTTGAGGATTACCTGTATATATCTATATATCTAAATCTATCCTGACTATTGGATTGCACAGAAAAATGGATTTTGTCATATTATCAACAAATGCCATAAACCATTATGCACCTCCTGGAATAATTTTGCCATTTCATCCATAGAAAAGACATTTTGCTATGAAGTAAGCATTACCAGGATGGAAATATGATGCAATTACTGTTATCAAATACCAAATTAGTTTTGAGGAAAAGGATAATTTATTATAAAGAAGCAAGTGTCAAACTGTGGATTTCATACTCTAAAAGCCATCTTTGTCTCAGTAGCATAGACAGAGTAATAAGGCAAGCTTTATCCTGTTGTATAGTAAGGAGGAGCAATAAAAAGATTCAAGAAGCAATAACACTTTGTGTTATTCACCATTTGCAGAGATGAATCTCTTATTTTGTTAGCATACAAGCGATCACTCATCACTATTTAAAGGACAATGAGTAATTTAAGAGCTCTTAAAACAGAATAAGTGAAATCATATCAAACATAATAATTATGACTGAACAATCAGGACTGTTTGTAGGATATATTTGTAATAATCCAACATAGTGTTTTAATCTATATACCTCAAATAAGATATTAGTCAGGATGATTTGGGTATATAATCAGTATAATCAGAGTCAGACACAAAAAGAAAATAAATATTAGAAAGTTTTATTGAAGGTTTCAATGAGATTGGGTACAAGTTAAACTGATGTATTTGACAAAAAAACAACTAAGGTTTTTTTTAAGATTGCAAATTGTAAACTCTATAAATTGTAATTTCTTGTACACCACTCTTCCCCAACACATACACACACACACTAATGGAGATAGGACAAGATGCTTTGGAAAGTAAGAGAAAGTCTTAAATCAATTTCAGATCACTCCCTGTTTTTTTCACAGTGTTCCCTCTTGCTCCAACATTCACCTTTAAAAAAAAAGTAAATGGATGGATGAAAACTGTCACATCAGACAAACACACTCCCCTGTGACACTTTAAAAGGACCAGCTCTCTATCCTCCTGACAGGTTACAAAATGATCACATTTGCTGACACGTCTTCCGCAAAACTGCTTTAGTGCTTGTGTCCACTTTGCTAGCAGGAGATGAATGGCCTGCTTTGTCCTCATTTATCACTTAAAGCTAAACTAAGATCTGTCTCGTTTATTTTTCCTTTCCTCACTAGAAAGGATAGCACAGCATTAATTCTCCCACGATGACAGCTAATTCAAACTTAACAGGCAATATTTACTCTGCCAAAATGAGCAGAGTTCTCTGTCTTTCTTCGAAGGAAAAAAAAAACATGTTTAATGGTCTAACAAACTAAAGCTAATTAAAGGGACTTCTGCTTCTTATTAGTTTGCAATGTGGATTAACACCTGAGCTTAGAGCTCTCTCTCTCTCTCTCTCTCTCTCTCTCTCTCTCTCTCTCTCTCTCTCTCTCTCTTTCTTTTTTTTTTTTTTCTCTTTTTTTTTTTTTTTTTTTTTTTATTTTTGGTTTTAGCTTAGAGCTCTCTCTCTCTCTCTCTCTCTCTCTCTCTCTCTCTCTCTCTCTCTCTCTCTCTCTTCATTCATTCATTCATTCTCTTTGTTATTTTATTTCCCTTTTCATATGGGGTATTCTATAAAACAACACCTGAGAGACAACTATTTGACCACAGTAACTAACTGCATGAAAAGCAGCCTGCAGATTTATCTGCTCAGTCTCATTGATCCTGTGTGTGTGTATGTGGGGGGGGAATACCTTAGGAAAATTGAAACTGGGCAAAAAAGCACATTGAAAAAAATGAAAAGTCTTTTAAATTCAGCCTTAAATAAAATAGAGTAATATGCCTCTAATACAACTGTGGCTGACAACCGTTGTATGTAAGGGATGAGAGCTCCAAGGCATCCATAATGCTAATGTGCAGAGGATTAAGCGTGGATGATATTTCCTCATTTGAGCACATATTTGGACAAATGCATATATCTAAGACGCTAGCGTTCTTAAGCCATTGCCTCATATCTGACCTAGTTATTGGTGTTTCAGTACTCTTAAATTAAACAGGGGGAAGAATAAACGAAATTATCTCTTCACATGTTTCAGTTCTGATTTTCTGGCTGCACACTTGATTGCAAGATTAGTTAATCGGCAAACTTGTCTCTAAAATCCTCCTCATGAGCAGACAAATCTTTGCAGACCCCCACCTATATCTGCTAATTAAATGTTCCATTAAAGTGCAAATGTAGGATATGTATATCAAAGGTTAACTTTGAGGAATATGAATTAGCTAGCTCATTGCATCTAAGGATACAACGTTGAACAGAACAAATTAATCATAAAATAGAAAGGATGCTATCAAAACTTCTTTTCAGAATTATCGCTATTCTTTATATTTTACTCAATAATAAGATTCTTTTCCATTGTTGCAAAAGTTATGTTGGCTTCATTGTTTCACTACTAGGGAAGCAGAGAAAGTAACATCTTGGAAATATTGCTGGAACAGTAAAGCTCCACTTTGGAGAGCAACAGGAGAGAACAGACCATGAAAAACTTTGATTCTGCCAGTAGCACATTTCAGACTGCAAGTCAACAACCCAGAGCACTAAAGAAACGAATTGGGGGTGCTGAGTGGGATTTCAGTAACATTCTGTAATCAAACCAGCTCAGATGGCAGAACAATGGAGTTGGCATTGACAGGGCCCATCTGTAAAGAGGTTTCTAATACTGTCACAGCCAGACACTGCCAGTGGGTATAGCTCCAGGCAACGCAACAAGAAATTTCAAGTGGAGGAGGGAAAGAAAAAAAGTAAGGATCACCATCATCTGCAAAAAAAACCACATAGCTTATTCACTAGCAAAAAAACCAAAAAACCAAATGCTATCTGTAACTTTGGATTCCTTTCACCTAAAAAACCTCAGCAAACTCCCTCAGACAGGGAAGCCAGAGCTCCTTTGAAAATGCAAAGCATGTTTACAGGGTAAATAATTTAAGAAAGAATATATACTTGAAAGGAGACACCACGGAAACATCATGGCTAAATGCCTGAAGGCAAAAACTTGTGCATTTGCATGCCACATTTTATTAAGTTAGCACACTGTAGCTTTAAAAGAGTGCATGGCCAAATTAAAAGGAATGTGTGACTAAAACTTCAAGGATGCTCCCAGTTTGCATTATGAATCACAGTATTGCTGATATTAAGATGAATTATCTGTTGATTCTGTGCAGCCTACATATAGAATTCACAAAGTTTTTCCTACAGACTCACAAACTGCTGTTATAATAAAGCTGGGCAACGAATTCAGATTTTTTAAAAAAAAAGTTTTTCAGAGACTTGGGTAACAGAACTGTGTACCCATGAGAATTAAATCATACATTAAGCTCTCTGAGCAAATGTGTCACCAGAAATGATAGGGGGAAAACTTTTCCAAATAAATTGTACTGGACAAAATCTATTCCAGATTTCCACAATCTAGGAAAGACTGGGCTGTTGCAATAATTATTGATTTTTATTATTCTGGAAAAAGAACAGGATTTATAAAGCTTGATTTGAATGAACAAATCTTTAATTAATCATGGATTCATCCAAATACCACTAAGCATAACCTGTGTTTTATATATAATTTCTAGATCTACTATTAATAATAACCATTAAATTTTAGGTCATCCTTGTTAGAATCCTGCCTACATGCTTTTAGTATAAATTTGTCAGAAACCACCAAACAGAAAAATGGGCAAGATTGGCTTGATTTCTGAATTGACACTAGAAAAGAGAACTCCTGATATGCTGTATTAGGGTGCAGATAAAATCTGTACATTAAAACATCAACCCTTCAAGGATAAAGGAAGATAATTTTCAAAATAAACTCCAGGCCAAGAGATATCAAGCATATATTTTATAGTCTTGCCAATGCTATTGCTTTGCATGAATTTAGTGTGACAGAATTACATATTTACAATTTATGCATCCATTCTGAGATGAATTTTTCAGTTTGGCTATATTTGCAGAAATTTCAAAATAGAGTATACTGTTCCTATCATTATATGATATAAGCTATTCGTATGTTAAACATTCATTAAAATCCTTTAGGAAACGAACAAAGCAGCATTCATTAAGGGGAAAGACAAAACATTTAAGATTCCAGGTTAAAATCTTCTACATTATTTTGTGCAATACAGGTAGTCCTTAACTTATGACTACAATTGAGCCCAAATAGACTAGATCTGTCCTGTCCTGTCCTGTCCTGTCCTGTCCTATCCTATCCTATCCTATCCTACCCCAAGAACCTAAATGGACTGTTAAGGAAAACTACTCATATAGAAAACAAACCAACTGACAAATGCAAATTAAATAAAACATAGTTTAAATTTATTGTTAAAAATTAACAATAGAAAAAAATGTAATCTTAAACATCCAAAGTAATTGTAGCGATTGAATTATTAGGATCAAGGGCAGGAATTGGTTTTCCATCCTATCATCCTACCCATTCTCAAATTTGTTTGTACTGAAATTTCAGAAAGAGGCTCATCAAATACAATCTGGATTACAATGCATGTAGATCTGAATGTCCTACATTTTGATGGCCTGTCCAAGCATTTAGTTTCTATAGCTATTCTAAAATGGAGAGACCACAGAAATAACAATGAAGTCTAATTCAGATTTAATAAGGGATATTTACTTTGCTGAAAGGAATAAAGTCTTGTACCATATTGTGGGGCAGAAAATTATACCTAGGCAACCATGCTAAAATGGCGATTGAAAGCATAGTCAATAGTCCAGGAAGAGGAGAATATTGAGAAAGCAAAACAGAACAATATTCCACTAGAATTACAGCCGGGCAGACAAACTTAGTCTTTTATGTTGGAAATGCAGGCACAAAATAGGACTATATGTTGTGGTTATGTAAGCCTCCCCCCAAAAATATTAGAAAGGAATACATCAAAACATTCAGAAAATCCTGAAAATGAAATTTGAACTGAAATGACAGATTAGGTATATTGGGTATCAATTATAATTATTACTGTATGTACATACCCAGAAAATTTACTAATTCCATAATTTGATACATGTTGACAACTGTAAAAACAAACTTGGCCCAATATTTGAAAAGACAAGTCATTTATTCAGGGGAAGAAATGGTTGACTGAAGACAAAAAAGTAGATCCATCAACCATGGCAGAATACAGCCACCAAATATGTCAGCTTTTCAATAATTCCTCTCAATACAACCCAGTCTAGGGTTCTAAGAACCAGGTGAGGGTTGTCAGCCAGAACAGAGATTCAAAGTTTCTTACACAAACAGGAACATCGAACAAGAGCTGGAAGTCAGACATTGTTTCCAGCAAAGTGAAACAAGCTCAGAGCTGCTTTTTAAATAAAGTTTCATCCAGGTGCCACTAATCAAGAGATTTACTCCCTTGTTTGGCAAAGAGATCTTTGTACCTCTGCTCTCTTCTCTACTTGGGTGCGAGGGACATTTGCCATAAAGGTCAAGTGTCATTTCTGGAGCACAATTGTGATAAGATTGTTGGGGGTCCTTGTTTCAAATACTTAGGAATAGTCTTATTTGGCCAACAGTATGAAACTCCATGGAGACTACATCACTGAAATGCACAGAGCAGCTCATCTGCTACCCTTAAATTCCTCAAGAGAAGAGTGGTCAGTACATTTTTGCAGCACTCAAATTATTGGAAGTCAAGTTATTTGCATAACTTCTTCAATTTTGCATTACTGAAACTTGTTCTGTCCAAATTCCTCAGATCGGCTCTTCAACCCCCAAAAGATGTTTTTAATACCACTCTGAGATTAAAGACAGGCCTCGTGAAAATGAAAGATAGTGTGGGGGACCATACTCAACTATTGGCTCAAACTAACCTTTTTTCTCCTTAGACTTACCCCATTAACTATGAGGGATGACTTTCAGTCCACATGGAAAAAAGCAGTGAAACCAAAATTTCATCCTTGAGCTCCTCTCCAGGTTTTCTACTCAGCATGGGGTAGGCCAAAACACTCATTATACAGCATCTAACAGACACAGAGTGCCAGTTGGATCTACCCAGGTCTCCAACATTTATTGCCAGTAAATCCAACAAATACTCTGCCTCCCCTAAAACAAACTAAATTCCAAGTACTTAGCCCTAAGGGCCTTTACTCTGGCACAATGTCATGCCCACCCATTAGTTGTCCTTGAAAGCTGATACATGAAGATTCTATACCTGAACAGACAATACCACTGTAACGCAGGGCACATAGAAACAACACAGCATATGCTTCTCTAGTGCTTGTATTACAGAGACATTTGTACAAGCCTCATCTCACCATTATTACATAAATATCCAGGGTACACAGGACAATTCTATACCTCCCTGCTGCTTTCAGATATAAACCCTGCTATAACATATAATGTTCTTTGCAGCAGTGCTTAAAATCCATCAGATGTTGACCTGTGCCATAAACTAATCTCAATGAGCATCTAGTTTGCCATACTAGAGTGCTCTGTACTGTGATAGATTGTCTGCCACGTTAATTTCTATGTTCTCCTACATCCTCTGATGCTCCTATCCCTCTTTTTAGAGACATTTAGATGTTTGTTTTATGTATATACTGTTTATTTTACATCTTGTAGCTTTTTATAATTATGATTATTTTTTAGATTCTGATATATTATTTTTGTTTTTCATTGACTTTATCCCACCCTCTTTATGCTGATCTTTCACTGTAATAAAGATTTGATTTGATTTGATTTGATTTCAGAACCTAGGTTCTGAACCTAGGAAGAAAAAAAGTCATTTGATTTATTTCACTAGTCATAGCATACAGTACACAGAGAAAAAGCTAGCAGGAAGAAAATAATTACTGTGGTAACCCTGGTTTCATTTACCGGTACATGTCACAAATTTTAAGAAAACAAAATGAACAATCTCCAAATAGTACAATTCCAACTCTTGTAATACAGAGGCAAAAACTGCAACCTTAACTGTGATTTCAATCAGCCAACTGTTTCAAAATACCTGAATGATTAGATCCTGGACATCATTTTGCCATTTAGATATATTCCCTTTTCTGTCTTCGGATATACCGGTATGTCTTTTTCTATATGATGTTGTCTACAGTTGCCTTAACCATGTTGACCTCTTTTCAGTCAAGAAAGGAAAAAGATACTCCTCTCACACACATTTGCAGCAATTGTTCCTGAAAATGCACTCTCCAAAATATTGGTACTTTATGTCACTTTATGTGTGATAGAAAAACATGTGTGTGTGTGTATATATTTTCTCGTCCTCCACTCCCTTCCTTGAATGCTACGGAAAAAAGAAAGAAAGAAAAGAAAACAATCATGGCTAAGGCCATTTGTGAGAATGGCATTAAAGAACCCTACTCTGAGACAGATAAAAATAATGAGAACCTTTCTGTCAAGAAGGATTTAGAAAATATCACTAGCATTATTAAAATTTAAATTTTTTTACTGTGCTTTTTGGTTCCCCATTTTTCCAAAGATAATGAGCAGGATTGCACACCTCCACATGGCTGTGACTTGTTTTGTACAATAAATTCAGTCTTTCCACTCTGAAGACATTTCAGACAACAATCCTGACTGCCATACCTGTGCTGTGTGCTTTGAGCCTACCTCTAAAAATGGTTAATAAACTAATTTTGCAGAAGGTCAGTGGAACAAATAAAGATCATTTTTTTGCCCAACTGATTCAGTGAAATTCTGGCAATAGCAAGAGAAGGAATGAGAGACAAAGAGAGAGGGAGGGAGGGATTCAGAAATTGTTTACCTGATAGACAATGCTTCTGCTGCCTTGCCATGTTTATCCTGCTTCAACTATACATCCCTACCTATCTCCCAATCTCTGTCCTTTTGGCCACTCCATCACCCCTGACACCCCCAGCTGATCTTCACTATTTTCTTCCTCCCGCTGCTGGACAAGGCACACCTAGCCTGGTCCTTCGTGAAGCAAATCTTGACTTGTATTCAGTATGTCCATACACATATGGGATTTTTGAATACCTGAATGTCTACAGTCATGTTAACTTCAGTGTCACAAGCAGCTTTACTTATATGTCCCACTGCATATATGGAGCTTCCTCCAGTCTTGAAGTAAATACAGGTTGTCCTTGCTTAATGACTTGTCACATGTCTGAATTTTGATCCCTTGACTCTAGGGGCACTACATATTTGTATGGACATATGTGTATAGACATACTGAATACAAATCAAGATTACTTTTAGAAACAGTCTCATACTGTGTTAAAGTTATTGATATTTGACTATAATGTTATACATGTTATAATGGAAATAACAGTAATTTTAGAGGCCTTTGTACTAGCAATATTATTGAGTTGAGATAAAATTTAAATAATCCCAGTCTAGATAGTGTACACATGGGAGAAAAAATTGAATATCAAAGGTATTCTGTTTGTACAATCTTTCCAATGAGTTTTTTTTTACTGCTTATATATAACTTCAATTTTTCCACCCTATTAGTGCATACTGTATGTCTGTTAAGTTAAAGCCTGTGGCTGAAGACTATGCACTATGAACACTATAATAAACCACAAAAAAATGGAAACAAACTTGGAACAGTGGAACATATATTTTAATCACTGCTTTTAATACTAATTAAGAGAAGGTAGTTGAAAAGATGGTTGGATTGTAGCTGCAGAGAACTTTAGATGAAATGGATTACCCAGGTCTTTTAAAGTTGAGTTTCAGGCCTATGCATGATGCTGAAATACATTATTGATGACCTATCACAGAACTGCAATAGATGAGTGACACTTGTCCTGCTGAGTCTTGGAAGCTTTTGATATCATCAGTTACAGTATCCTTCTGGACTGCCTATGATGATTGGAATAGGGAAGCACTGGTTTGGATAATTTCTCTTCCTTCTTGAATGACTGACTCAAGTCAGTCATTGTGGATAGAGATAGAAGAGGACCTGAGTTATCCATAGACTTGATCTTTTCCCCCTGCTATTTGCCATCTACTGAAGCCACTGGGACAGAAGATCAACCAATATGGGGAATGGTACCACAAATATGTGGATTAGAGACAGGAAATCTTGATCTAACACCTGGAAACTTTTGAGGTTTGGATGGAAACAGGCTTTGACTAAACCCCCAAAAGATGGAGTGGTTGTAGGATGAGGGTTGGGAGGGAAGGCTTATGGATAAAATGGGAAGAGGGCATTGCAATTGGCTGGAGACAAGAGGCAGGCTGCTCCCAGGAAAGCAGCCATGGCGTTTATGACTGATGCCATATTTTGCCCAAAGTCAATTCCAGGGCTTGGTTTTTAGGGTTTCGTCATTTTAGACTCTACTTGTTGCCGTTGAATGCCAGATCAGTATCTAATAAAGCTTCCCTCATCTGTGATATGGACTCTCTGTTTGCATGGATCCCCTGAGATTCCATGGTTTACCGAGCAATTCAGAGATATGAATTGACATACCGTGTTTCCCCGAAAATAAGATCCGGTCTTATATTTTTCCCCCCACCAAAAAAGGCACCTGGTCTTATTTGGGGGGATGTCTTCCACTGACTCACCTCACTTGTATGCGTCGCCCCCGACCTCCTTTTCGCTGTCAGAGGCCTTCAGGAACTTCTTCTGCAGTCGGCAAGGCTTTCCTGAAGGCCTCTGCAGCCGATAACACAGCTCCGGATCGATCTGGAGCTCTGTTATCAGCTGCAGAGGCCTTCAGGAAAGCCTTGCTGGCTGCAGAAGAAGTGGGCTGGCAAAGCAGGTGTCGGGGTGTGTGAGGCTTGGCTGCAACTGTCCGAAGGGAAATAGTAGGGCAGCTCCACCCCTCCCCATCCCACCCCTAACTTAATTTCTTATAATTTCATTTTTAGATGGCTTTTGTGTACGAATGTTAGGCAATGATTTGTCACAAATCCCAATAGACATGTAATGTCAGGAACTTCTGCGATTCTCCAGATCGATCCAGAGTTCTGTTATCAGCTGCAGAGGCCTTTAGGAAAGCCTTGCCGGCTGCACAAAAAATGGGCCAGCAAGGCAGGTGTCAGGATGTGTGAGGCCTGGCTGCAACTGTCTGAAGGTAAGCAGTAGGGCAGCTCCACCCCCCCCCCATCCCCACCCTAGCTTAATTTTTACCCATCACCTCGCTCCACCCCGTGCACCATGGAGTGGGCGGGGTCTTAAGTAGGGCTTATTTGGGGGGTAGGGCTTATATTGGGTGCACATGTAAAAACCAACTTAGGGCTTATTTTCGGGATAGGTCTTTTTTTCGGGGAAACACGGTAATAGACACCTAGAGTGCCATTGGAGTAGCGGTTCTCAACCTGTGGGTCGCGACCCCTTTGGGGGTCGAATGACCATTTCACAGGGGTCGCCCCATGTGCTAGCCTGCCATCTTGGTGCCACCGTCACTGCAGGGGTGAAATGCTCCTGGTTCGGCCATGCCTGCGGGTCGCCGGACAGCTGATAGCGACGGAAGTGGGAGACTTCGCCCACCCACCGCCATTTTGGCGGGGGGGTCACGGGGGGTCATGGCATTAGAAAGGTTGAGAACCACTGCATTGGAGGGAGACAAAGAGTGAAGCTGATTGAACCCAGGTAAGAGTCTATATTAGGACTTATTTTGTTGTGAAAAGGGCAGTAAAGTGTAATTACATCTCTGCCCCCATTGCATTTTCAAATAGCCAACCAGCGTCTCTGCTTCAAATCCCTCCTTGGTAAGGAGGAGCCAGGACAGCTTATATAGGATCATTGTGATGAATGCTCTTGGCATCTACCAGATAAAGATGCTAGCTTTGCTCAGATTTGGACTTTGGCTGGACAGATATTTCGGACGTGACAGAGACACATCTGAGCTCTATTTTCCTGCATAGAAAAACCCCCTTATTTAAAGTCTTTAAATATTTATGTCAAACTCCATGAAATATATAAACTAAAATGTGGTGTAATACAGTTTATATGATTTATGTCATTCAAGAGTTCCTGTGCTTTGAGTTTTGCCTAAAGAACTGCTGGTCATGTATAGCAACATTGGCTAGGAATCTCTTAACCCTGCAGCAATTATGTGAAACATTTCCATATGCATCTCTGTGCACAATGCACATGTAAAATAGCCTTGAGAAATAAATTGATTCCTAGGCAAAGAAAACCGAGTTATACAAATAATTTCTATATAATCAAAAAGATGGCAGCATTCCATTCTGGTTGTTTTCCCACAATAGTGTTGACTACAATAGAGCTTTCTAGGAAGCATCCCTCATGGCTCTAAAGTTTGAAATAGATTTTTTTTTTTTTACAAATCTATGTGATGATCCTTTATTATAGCTGCCCACTGCAAAAGACTCTGGCAAATGAAGTAAGGCCTTAATAAATACAGCTTGGCTAGCTCTATAAGGTCTCTAGTTGAAAATACAAATTCATGCATTTTGGTTACTGCTGGAGAAGGAAGCCCCCTCCCCCCGAGTTTTTGCTTTATATTAATTTTCTATGGGTTGTATTCATAGACATTTGAAGCCAGTTACAATGACATCACAATGACAAAACATACAACATAATGTTACAACACGAGTTCTGTGAATATACTTGCATGTAACAAAAGGATGTAGTTTGCATTGCAATATTGCAACTCACATTATGTTAATACATATACAAACAGTCCCTTTTCTGTGGATGCCCATAGGTATGCCTGAATCATCCCTAAGTTCCATATTCTTCCAAAGTTCAGTGTCTGAGTAATTATATGCATTTTTTTAGCACAAGAAAGATGTAACCTTTGTTAAATAGAACAACAATCAGCTGGTATCCCAATCTAACTGTAGTTCAGTAGAGAGAGAGGGAGATAATTTTGTACCATGTAACAGACATAAGAACTTTAAAAAGATCATTACTGTCACTATCAGCTAGCTTAATTACTGCTGTTAATATATTAATTTTGTCAAAATTATCAATATAATCCAACATTAATTTACTTATGCGGCTAAAACGGTATAATAATATTGGTGAACAACCCAATTTCAGCTATTAAGTTCCATCTTCTCCATTTATAAATGTTTACAATGTTGTGAATAAACTTCTTTAAAAGGTAGTTTACTGACCCAGACGTGGTGATATAACAGACAAAAATGCTAAAGCAATACGTTTTAATTGATGACCTCACAATGTTTTTACTACAACATTTGTCTCACTCCATAAGGATGCCAATCAGGTCTTTTTATTAACAGAAATTTCCTATGCACAATAATGTTATAGAAAAAATAGTTTTGTGTCGTGGCAAATACTTAGAGTTATTAAATAATAAAAAGTTATCTTACTTTGGATTTACTTTTTTTACTATTAAAGAACACAGTGATAAGTGAACAGTACTGTTCACAAAAGAAAAGAAATAAAGAAGAAAGAAGAAAAAGCCCTTCAATAGCCTTGTGGAAAACTATAAAACAAGCAGCAATACAGTCCTTTGCCAAACACTGTCATAAATTTTTTATTTGACAGCTAACATTCTCACTAGCTTTCTTGGCAGCAATTGGGACCTTTAGCAAGAAAGGTGCAAGAGAAAAATACCTTGTTTAGAGATGTTTTCAACACTTTCTGGGATTTTCAGAACTTCTGCCTGCAGCACACTGTTACAACCACAGTCTCCAACCACCTGATGAGTAGGTGGTGGTTTTTAACTTCTTTTTTTTAGAAAATATAGACAGCTTACTACCCCCATTTCCCTCTGGCCTTCAGCCTAGAATCTTCCCCCTCCCTTTTACCCATATCTGTCTTCCAGAGATACAAGGGGTTCTTCTTCACTGTCTAGACAAAAAAAAAAAAACTTGAAAATTTTGTCAGGATTTTTCTTTCATTGCTCCTGTTACTATCACAATCAGACTCCCAGATAACAGAGTTAAAATAGAAGCACAAAACAGTTGATTATTTTTGCATTTTTCCCCAGATATTTTTTTTTATTATAAAAAACTGGTTAGGTGCACCTACCTGGGTCAGTCAGTGGATGGCTGATAAACAGAATAGTAAAATAGATTTTCTGCAACAGTAAACTCAGTTTCTACATTTCTTGTCAAAATATATAAAACAGTACATCTTGACAACTGCAGAAAGCAGGAAACTTTAATGCAGACTTGGATAGCAAGTCATAATTAAAAAGTTGTTTATGTGTAAAGGATTGAAATGGATTCAGAGATAAACATTTTATCTGAAGTGATGGTTGACTGAATGGTTTACTAAATTCAAGTACCCTTGCAGTAGGAGTGTTCCATAAATCACTCCATATAGTTTATTTGAAAGAAAGGTAGGATAACCAGACTGCTGATATGTATTGCATTGCATAATCAATGACATTAAGAGAAAATAATTGCCTTGCTTGGTAATTTGTTCCACTAATTATTCTTAATATTATGAATTTTCTAATAAATATTCAGCTACAATCTGTTTTCCTTTAAGTCCTGAAGATATTGTGCTTTTGGTCACTTCTTTAAGTACTTTAACAATTCAAATAGGGATTCTTTTAGTCATCTTTCCACAATGATAAATAGCAATAGCACTTAGATTTATATACCGCTTCATAGTGCTTTACAGCACTCTCTAAGCGGTTTACAAAGTCAGCATATTGCCCCCAACAATCTGGGTCCTCATTTTACCAACCTCGGAAGGATGGAAGGTTGAGTCAACCTTGAGCCTGGTGAAATTCGATCTGCCAAACTGCTGGCAGCCGGTGATCAGCAGAGGTAGCCTGCAGTACTGCACTCTAACCACTGCGCCACCGCGGCTCTTCAAAGATGCTTGGTTCCCTCAAACTTTCTTTGTTGAGCTTAGTTTCCAAACTCCCTATCATCTTTGTTTTCCTATTACTTGTTTCAGCTTCTTGAGCTTAGTACCCAGAACTAAATGGTACTAGCCAGGATACTAAATGGGTACTACCCAGTAATCAAGGTGGAGTCCAAATAATGCAAAATATAGTGGTACTCTTGCTTTCTGTAATTTGAAATCTGTATTTCTGTCAATACAACCTATAATTGCATTTCTTGTTTATTCCTAGCCATTCATTGCTACTTGATTATTTCTATATGTTATTTTGGGCATTATTACTTATTTCTGTTTGGATCACTTTGATGATGCCAATGATGATAATGATGATGATTTTAAACAGTTTCTACTTTTCTTAAAACAAAAACAAAAAAGTGCATTAGCTTGCCTTGACTTCTGTTATATTGTACAAAAGGGAACCAATCCTGCTTGAATTTGGTTAGACTCCTGTTCTGTTAGTTTTCCATTGCTGCACATTCTTGAATTTTAATCTCCCTGTCCTGTATGGGTAGCAAGATTTCCCTTTTCCAATATTGTATCAGACTAATTCTTGTCATTATCAGCATATATCTTAATTAATTATGATGCATTTTATTTATATTCTTTGGGATCAAATCTAAGATATTTGTTTTTTTAATTCACATTTTATCATCAGAATTTTCTGAATGTTTCGGTCTATTTCTTTTTAGTATTTTTGAAGGTATTTTTGCATAGCCAAATTATTTAGTAAAACATCCCTTATTTGTTGTGGCACTTGCAACAGTTATTATTGTATGATTTATTCAATTTGGCAATTATTGACAAAATTATATACTATTTCCAGTACAATTTGTACCAATTTTCTCTCAGATTGTAGCATGGTGTAAATGTTATTGATTTTTTTTTTCTCCATAGATATTTCAATTATTGCATTATTATTGGTTCTTGGAAATTTTGCATCTATTTTGTGACTCACTTCAAATAATTTAAATAAAACCTGCACTGATAATAAGGGAACTAAATCAGCATGTTTATCCACATAAAAAAGAACTGCCTGCCAAACACATGCTACTGCTTTTGTAGCTTTTAAGGTTAGGGCTAATTGAAAAATATCAACCTTTTGTTAGTTAGTAAATGCCAAGGTGACTTGCAAATAAAAAGGGGCAAATTCCAAGCACAGGTTGTTCAATAAAACAACTGTACTATATTCAGGTATAGCTATAATATCGAAATATCAAGATTTTGAGCATGAGAAAATAAAGAGGACAAAGGAAAGAGAAAGAAAAGATGTCTACTGAAAAGGTATGACAAAAAAATCTCTATGCCTCATCATATGGCTTTTTACTTTGCATCCATCTGAAACGGTAACTCGCACTTCCAAATTCTGTATCTGCAATTATTGGTATAAATCACCATTTCACTAAAAGGACAAAAATTAACTGTGTTCAAAGTGACTTAAATTCACTTCAAAGAAGAGATTCATGCCATGGAGACAAGACAATTCTCTTTAGTGAAGCAAAGAGGTAACATTATTTGTTTCAATGAAGCAATGCTGCCTTGTTAAGCTGCTTCCTATGTGCTACCTGTCACTTGTTAGAGCCAAAAGAGAATTCTGTAGGGGCCCTGCACCTGGGAAGAAGCCTCTTTGGCCTTTGGTGAGGGTATCCTGGAAAAGGTGGAGAGGATGTTTTCCAGCTACCCAATATGACTGTTCAAAAATTTGCTACAGATAAGCAGTACAGCCTTTTTAGTACTCATAAAAACTCCTAATGTGCTGCTCATCTCCATTTTTGGCAATTTCTTTGGTGAATAGTTGAGAGTAAACAAAATATCTTCCACACTAATGAAGATGTTCTCTTGGAGTGCTTTTGGTGAGCATTGCAAAGAAGGCAAATAGTTCAGAGCAGAGAGAAAGAGTTTTGCTCACTTTGCTTCTCTCTTAGCAGTGAAATACGCATAATTGCTTTGCAAAGTTGGTCTTATGGAATTGTTTATTAAGTGAATAATGGTATCATAATCAATATGACAGAGAGTCAGTTTGGTGTAGTAATTAAGGCATCAGGCTAAAGCATAAAGTCAACTGTGTGACCTTGGGCCAGCCATTCCCTCTCAACCCTAGGATGGAGGCAATGGCAAATCACTTTCGAAAAAACCTTGGCAAGAAAACGGCAGAGACTTGTCCAGGCAGGCAGATTCTGAGAATTGGACAAAGCTGAATGGAAGACAAAAAAAATCACTATGTAGAAAGTCTTTGTCTCATCCTTCTCTCTGTTAGTAGAGACGTATCAATGAGATAGGGAATATGATGATCAGGAAGTCAGCTTCTATCAATATCTATCACAGGTTAGATGCTACCTTTTATGTAACAGTTCCAGGTCAACCTAGTTACAGTTACTACCCTGAGTGGAGGTTGATTCATTTATACTTCATACTGTATGCCTGGATTATTTGGGCTTCACAGATGAAAGGAGTAGCTATAATCCCCCTAGTTACAATTACAATATATGTATTAAATCACTGCAAACTATTTAAAAGAGGTATTCTGTGAAGTGTGTTGTCGGAAGTAAAGCATCTTCTGGAAACATTAAAGTAGCCCCATCTTTTGGAAGGCTCTTGTGCTGCCTTAACCAGGCTCTTCCTGGTTGCCTGCAAGTGAATGTATGCATGTACCATTGTTTGCTTTTCCAGGAAAGTCCTATCTACACCGACAGCCAGAGACAGACTTCAGTGAAACTGGGTGAACTCACACTTCGAGTTGAGCTCTTTTACATGTAGACATGCTTTATAAAAGACCCTTTCTTACAGATTTGCACAGACCAAACATTTATCTGTTGAATCTATATGTTAGAATACATTTATTCCTCAAATATACCACTTCTAAGAGATATTTTTGTAGCATCCATATTAAGTATAGACAACATTACTTGAAACCATTACTGCAACTGTCCCTACCCCCCCCCCCCCATTTTGTCTGGCACCGTAGCCTCTTTTATTTTATGAAATACAAGGCAACAAACTGTTCTAAACAGGACAACTAGAAGAAGATTGTGTTTATATATCCACCCTATGTCTGATCAGAGTCACCTGGAGAAAAAAGATCAGTTCGTTGCTATTTTTTTTTTAAAAAGATCAGCATATGTATTAGCATAGTCCTATTTTGTTAAAGCATAGAGTTCTCTTTGCTTGCTCAATGTTAAAAGCAAAGCTCAAACCTTTTAGCTGTAATGAAGGAGTTTACAAGGTTCCTAATCCCTGCACCCCACCTTAATTCTCAAGTGATCCATTTGAAAGCTTTAAAAAAAAGCCATAGTGCTAACATGGGGCAAAGACTGTCAAACATGCTGATCTGCTTATGATTACTCTTGGCCACTGTAAAACAATCACACTTCTCAAGTGAATTGAATCTGTAGCAACAATGGTGTTATTGACTTGTTGCTCCAGCTCTATTTAGTTATTACCCTCGAGGCCACAATCAATAGACTTTGCACCAAGCCAGATTAATAAGTCCCAGGCTTTCCCTGGAACTTTGCCAGAAATGGGAAGAAAATCTATGGCAGTATGAATAATAGGGATAGTTGTAATGACAGCTGTATAAATTAATTAACCACTAAGGTTCTGATTCTTAAGAAAATGATGATGGTCATTTACTTTGTTTAGTAAACTACCTAAAGAACAATTAGAATTAGCTTTCTAATTTTATTTTTAAAAAATACCATTCAAATGAATAAAAAAGCAAGTTCTTATGCTGCACCACACTTTGTAGAAATACCAGCTTTCAGTATTAGCTTTTCTAAACTTTACTCCATATTTATAAATATGAGTATTATAAAAATTAAAAATTCACTAGTCATATTTATAAATTTATTATTCGCATTTTGGGTATTTATTTAAATATTTAAATTTATTAAAATGTTATTAAATTTTTGTTTTACAGATTTTCAGCACTAGTGATATTTGGAATCATGAAATAAACCATACTGTTTTTATTTATAAAATACTGTTTTACTCTAAGTGAATAGAGGCCAGTAAGTCTTTTTACTTTGTGCTCTGAGACTTTGATTTTTCTGCAGAAACTGCTTAATGACAGTGATGAAGTGGAAAAATATTTTCTTTATATTTTACAAATAATAGTTTCTACTAGGCTCTTAATCTTAGAATTATAGTTCTAACACAGCTTTTGGAAGCATTTGTTCTTTCTAAGAATGGTCACTTATTCAAAACAAAACAAAAGCCCAATTGGTCTTCAGTATAGCCCACCCCAGCAAAGTTCAGGTGCACAGTTAATTTTCTGATACAATATTTGGGATTTTCTGATGCCTTCTTCTTTGCTACAAAGGAATTATCCAAATGGCAATGTTAAGTTTTTCCCCCCATTTCTAGTGGAGCACAATTTGATCCTATTTTCAAAAAAGGAATAAAATGAGATCTGGAAAGTACAAATCGGTTAGTTTATAACACCTGACGTTCTAGAACCGATCATATGAGATTGCTTAGTAGCTGTAATAAAAAGGACTCAACTCAACATAGATTCTTGAAGAATAAATATTCCCAGTTTAACTTTATTTCATGAAAGCATCTTAGAGTTGAAAGAGTCATCCAGTCCAATCTCTTGCTTGATGCAGAATCCACTAAAACATTTCTGACAGATAACCATCCTACCTCTGAAGACTTCTAGTGAAGGAGACCTCATTAAGTGGCAGGCAGCCTGTTTCACTGTTAACAGCTCATAGGACATTTAACTGGTTGTCTAGCTTTAATCCAATAGTTCTGGACTTGCTTTCTGGACCAATAGAGATAAACCCATTCTTCCCCCTGTGAGATAATCCTTTAGATTATTGAAAACTATTACTATTACCATATCTCCCTTCACTTATATTTTCTGAAGTACCATTTTTATCTAAACCATTTAACTATTCCTCATAGGATTTTATTTCTAGATCCTTCCCCATCTTGATAGCCCTCTCTGAATGTTCCAATTAGTCAATGTCCTGCTTGAACAGTGGTGCCCAGAACTCGACAAGTACTCTATATCGGGTCTGTCCAGGACAGAATACAGTAGAACAATTGTTTCCTGTGATTTTCAGTCTTTGCTTCAATTAATGCACGTCAAGGTAGCATTTGTTTTTTTTGGCAGCTGTATCACAATGCTGGCTAATGTTTAACTTATGGTGAACAAGGATGCCCCAATTTTTTTCATATGTACTACCACCATGCTACACCCCTCCCTTCCTTCACTCGTGCATTACATTTTCCTACCCAGATGCAGAAATCTGCATGTATCCATCTCTTTGGGTATGATCATTCAGCCAACTATGAGTTCATCTAATTATAGTCCTTATCTCAGTCACACTTTATCAATATGAAGGAGAATATCATGAGACATTCTATTGAAGATTGCTGAGGTCCAGGTACACTATGTTTGTGGGGTTCCCCTGAATTACTAAGCTAGTAATTCCATCAAAGCAGAAAATTACTCACACATGATTTATTTGTGACAAGCCCTTGCAGCTAATTGTATCATGTCTATTCAAATGTTCACAGACACACAGCTTGAAACTCTGTTTGGTGACCTTGCCCAATGTAGATGTCAAGCCAGGAAGTCTATTGTTTCCTGAGTCTTCTTCCTTTCTGGGGATGATGTTTGGCCTCTTTCAGTCTTCTAGGATCTCACTAGTTGTTTAGTTCTCTAAGACTTGTACAGTTGTCCTGAGATCACCTCTGCTAGTTCCTTCAGTATGCTGGAATATAATCCATTCTGGTTAAAGACTTGGATTCATTTAGATTGGCTAAGTTCTTTCTTATTTATTCTACGAAGGAGTTGTCTCTTTTCTCAGTGGAATACCACTGATCCTCTTTACAGTCAAAATGTTAAAATGTTTTGCCCTCTCATCATTACCAAAACACCAATTTCTTCTTATATTTGGTTTTTCATTTTATTTCTAATATATTAAAATAATAAGTTTTTGTTATTTTCAATATGCCTTGCAAGCACCAGCCCCTTTCTGGCAAAGTTCCTAGAGTTTCTAAAGACAACCTTATATTCTTTTATTGTTTACCTTATTTTCCCTATACATATTCCTTTTTGTCTTTGAGAAGTGCTCTTTCTCTGAGCAGTGTAGAAATCCCAGCATATATGCCCAGTGGTCTCACACCCACACAGTGGGATTGTGTCTTCACTATCTCATTTCCTAATTAATTAGAATTTTATGGTTATTTTCATGACTATTTTGGTCCTTTAGGATTTCAAGCCAAACTTCCTTTCTTCAGTGTTCTTCAAAATCTCCTTTTGTAAAGTCATTGTCATTTTTTTCTATCAATTGCTTTCTTAGGTTCTGGACAGATCTTTTTCCCAATTTCTAAAAAAATGAAGTTGTCAGTGAGAGAAGACGTTTATTTGTTGGACCTCTAACTTTTTGCCAAATTATATTCTCAAGAGATGTCAGGATAATTGGACATCCACTCACCCCATTACCACTGTTATGTGCCTCTTTAAAAGGCTAGTTGTCTGATGCAGAAAGACTTCATCCATACTTTCTCCCTGCCCAAATTATCTATAATGGTATCACTTCTGTTTCTCTCTCCTTTTATCATCACCTCAATACTTTCAACAGGATTTTTATGCCCTAATCCCTGAATTTTTGTGCAAGTATTTTTCAGTGTCTTCTATAACGTTATGTGGCATGGTTTATTCAGTATCTGTTGACCATCCTCTAACTGGAGATTCTGACATAGCACTAACACTGATTGTCTTCTGTTCTTCCTTCTTGACCACATTCTTCCATTCATTTTCCACTGCCAAAGGGTGATGGTAATAGTTCCTCTGTTTCAATCTTTACACTTTTCTGCCACTCCTGCACAGCTTCAGGTGTCCTGATCAGGTATATCTCCTCTTCCCTGATGCATATTAGTAAAATAACTCTTCTTCAAGTCCCTTATCTTTCCTTTCCAGTAAAGAAACAAGTTTGCACTTGCAACAAGTGTCCTCCTCAGGCAGGGAGACATAATTTGCCGATATACATAACTGTCTATGTTGTTTGGAGCTTTCACTACCAATTCCCCTAGCCAATCTGGGAGATATCCTATCCTCTTTGAATAGCTGAAATGTCAAACTTCCAATATTTTAACACTTTGTAAATGGAATTAATTGCCTGGAAAAGTGATGGGCACTACATCACTGACTGTGTACAAATAGAGACTAAATAGCCATCTGTCCGGGATGCCTTAATTTGAATTCCTTCTCTGAGCAAGTAGCAGGACTCTATAGCTAAAAGTTCTTTTCAAATTCTGTTAAGCTAAATCTAAGTCAAAATAATAGACATTTTATAAAGCTAATTGTGCTTTACAGACTATAATAGATTATAGTCTATTTCTAAATATTTAGAAATCATTTAATTGAGGAAGCTATGTGATATAAGCAAAGATTCAGACAAATAACCTATTACAATGCTTTTAAAAATAGTTTTGATGCATTTTTATTTCAGTGATGGTACAGATTTTTAGGTTCAATCACAATAGTTCTACCCTGACAATAATCTACCTAATAAAGCATGTTGCATTTACAGTAGATCTCCTGATCCTAAATATAAGAATCAGATTATCTATCTATACACAAACATAGATAAATTTTTCATCCTCTTTGCTATTGAAAGCAAAGACATGCTGGAAGCCTGACTAGCTTAAAAAACAAATCTTCATTATATCACTGGCTTTTATTTATAATGATAACCAGATTAGTTTATATAAATGAATATGGCATACATTATGATCATTAATGAAATCCTGCATCCCCTAAAGTTGTCTGGGTTGTATCAATTTTCATCTAACCCAGAATTTTATTTCCCAAATACTAGGGAAACCTACATGTAAAAATTAGTTTTTACCTGTTTATGCCTTCTAGCAAATAGAATCTGAACACAAGATTGTTCTGTTGCAAAACTTCCATTTAGCTATAAGTTTGTTATCTAATACAGTTCCTTGAATAAGCATACTTTATCATTACTTACTACTTACAATCATATACAATTGGGACATGTGAAACGTTCACTGTAAAGCACTGTACGTTTGTGCTTTATAAATATGAAATGCTCATAGCATGTGTTTGAAAAAGAAACCATAAAACAAGGTATTTCTATAATCACTATCAACTTCAAGTTATTTACCGTATTTTTCGGTGTATAAGATGCACTCCCCCACCAAAAGTGGGTGGAAATGTCTGTGTGTCTTATACAGCGAATGTTGCCGAAGCCCCGCCCACCCGCCGGCCCCCACCCTTCGGCCTCTGCCTCCCAGCAATTTGCCTCCTTGCAGCAAACAGCAAACAGCCTGGTCAGCTTCAGCACAGCCTGATTTAGCACGAGCAGCTGATTGGCATTTGGATCTGCCTCCCGGAATACCGCCTATCAGCTGTTCCAGGCTGCGGGGATTGCCACCGCCCATCAGTGCCATCGCTGCCCATCACCGCTGCCACCTATCGCTGCCCCATTTTCGGCCTCCGCGCATCCTGTTTTTGGCCTCCGTGTGTCCCATTTTCAGCCCGTTCCGGGTGGTGGGGATAGGCGGTGGCAACGGTAATGGCAGTGGCGATCCCCGCACTCAAAAAAGGACAAATCCAGCCATTCATCTGAGGTTCCCTCCACTAGTGGGTCTAAGCCTCACAAGCAAAAGTCAGCCCCTCCTAAAAGATCCAAAGCCACCCAGAAGGCTGAAAGCCGCAGGCACAAAGCCTTGGATAAATTGTGTGACAGGGCTGTCAATCAACGAAGTCACAGACCTGGCTCCACAGAAGAAGTAGTTGTTCCATCACAAGTCCTATCACCTGGGGGGGACGATCAGTGACCTTCCCCCATTGGATCAGTTAATCCCCAGTACGGATACAGATGTTTGGGGAAATTTACAGGTGTCAATGTCAGAACAGCTAAACAATCAAGAATACTGTCAAAGAGCCAGAGAGCTGCCCACTGCCACCTTTACACCCACAGCTGCCGGTCTTAGACCACAGGCTGAACCTGACAATCCACTCCCTCACACAATGCAATCTATTGTGGCCGAGACAATTAAGCAACTTCTGGCTGCTGGGTTATAGACCTCCCAGCATTTCCCTTCCACAGCCTTGGTGACATCAGGTCATCCAGTTCAAGACTCTTCACATTACCTTGCAGACGAGATGGCACTCTCACAATATCAGGGCTCTACCGGGGCCGCCCAAGAGGAACATTCTCTCCATTCTGATGGGAAATTTCCCCAAGACTTAGAGCTGTCAGAGGACGAGGGATTACTACCCGATCAACCTCCCTTTGTTGGCCTGTTCAACCCCATTTGTTCAGATCCCTCCTGTTCAAAGCACGTCAGACAGCTGGGCTAGACTCTTCCTCGACTGAATCGGGGGCTGATACATTGGGATCTCCTCCCAACCCTCTCTTTTCAATTCAAACTGCCGAGGCGGAGACGGTGCCTGCTCCCCAACTATTTGTGATCAAATCACAGTTACGCTCACCTACATCTGGGCCTAATCCTTCCAGCACAGAGAAGAGAATATACAACATAGCGGCTGAATTGGCCAAGATCCTACAGCTACCTTCAGTAGATGGGCCTGTGGCATCGTTACACTCAGCGTCGACTGTTCCAGGGGATCCTCTGGAAGCCCTATGACCGGAGGACAGACATTCGGAGCAATCGCTTCAAAAGGCCCACCTGGCGACTGAATGGGCCATCAGAGCGTCAACAACAGCGTCCTTCTTTAATAGGACCTCTTTAATATGGCTTTGGCAGATTCAAGAAAGATCTTCTGCTATGGACACAAGACTGCAGCAAGATCTTAATAAGATCATCACCGCATTACAGCTGTCAGTTGACGCTACTCTTAACGCGGCAAGGTTTGCTGTTAGATCCATGTCATCCACCGTAGCGTCCAGATGCCTGCTTTGGCTGAGAAATTGGCAAGCGGACGCTCACCATAAGTGGCATTTGGCTTCAACTCCCTTCTCTGGAGAGAAGGTCTTTGGGGAGGCACTAGACCTGTGGCTGACGGATTCTAGGAACAAAAGGAAAATTCTGCCATCATTTTCCAGATGCGTAGAATCACGCTCATCCCCATATTTCCAGTGCCCTTACTACCACCCTCAAGAATCAGGTGCGGGGTTCCAGCGCCCTCAGAGCTATTATTCCCAAAGACAGTGCAGAGGCAGAATAGGCCAGATAGGGGCAGGCCATTCAGGTCCCAATGGCCCTTTCGAGGGGGAGGAAGCCATTCTTTCAAGCGCCAGAAGTGAATGTATTCCCGAGCACCCCATCGGAGGCCGGCTGGCCTATTTTGCAGACCGATGGGCTGAGTCCACCTCAGATGCTTGGGTTCGAGAGACTATCCGATCAGGTCTCTCTCTAGAGTTCCTCTCCACTCCCCCGAGGTTCTTAATCCACTGTCCTGTCTCCAGGGACATTTCCAAGAAGATCCTCATGCAGACAGCTATCCAGCACTTGCGGGATATCCATGACATTGAGGCCGTCCCTGAGGATCAACGCGGACAGGGCTTTTATTCGATCTTGTTTGTGGTCCCTAAGTCCTCGGGCGGCTGGAGAGCTATTCTGGAGCTTAAGCGACTCAACTGCTATATCCGTTATAAGCGGTTTAAAATGCATTCACTTAGTTCCATTCTGGAAGGCGTTAGAGAGGGCGACTTCCTCACTTCTATCGATTTGACAGAGGCATATCTGCATGTGCCCATCCTTGCTTCACATAGACAGTTTCTCAGGTTCCAGTTCGCTAGACACCATTACCAGTATAGGGCCATGCCCTTTGGACTATCTTCCGCTCCCAGGGCATTCACAAAATTACTGGCCGCTGTAGCTGCTCTTTTAAGGGCCATACCCGTGCGTGTCCAGTGTTACCTGGACGATATCTTAATTCAAGCGTCTTCTGCTAGGCAGGCGCTGTCAGATGTTGAAACCACCATCCAGGTCCTGTGACACCACAGGTTCTCTGTAAACTTGGAGAAAAGTCACCTTTCGCCCACCACTCAATTGCTCCATTTGGGAGCCTTGATAGATTCAGAGCGGAGCGTAGTGTACCTTTCCCCTGAGTGCCAGGCAAGCATTAGGGAGCTGGCACACAAAGTACAGAGGGAAAGGATAGTACCCTTGCACTTACTTTCCCAACTTCTGGGGAAGATGGTCTCCTCATTTTCCATCGTTCCTTGGGCCCGCCTGCATTCCAGAGACCCCAATGGTTTCTTCTGCCATTTCAGAGGTCAGGCAGGAGCTCCTTGCCGGCACGGGTCAGTGTCCCGATGGACATCATCTGATCCCTCAGCTGGTGGACTTCTCAGGCCATAAGCAGGGGCAGACTCTTCAGGGAGCTGGACCGTGTGGTCCTCACCACAGACGTCAGCCTGTCTGGCTGGGGAGCACATTTGTCATCACAGATGGTCCAGGGATGTTGGAACGAATGGGACAAAGCCAGCAGCATCAATTGGCTGGAGCTCAGGGCCGTACATCTGGCCCTCCGCCATTTTCACCAGGCGGTCTCTGGCCAACATCTGCTGATCAGGACAATGTGGCCGCCAAGGCACATATCAACCGCCAGGGTGGCACACGGTCCAGGTCCCTCATGGAGGAGGCCAAACTACTGGGCAGCTGGGCGGAAAGAAATTTGCTCTCCATTCGAGCGGAGCATATTTCGGGGGTGGCGAACGTTCAGGCGGACTGGCTCAGCCGAGCCTCCGTGGACCATGCCGAGTGGCACCTGCACCCAGACTTATTCAGGGAGATGACGAACATCTTTGGTCTCCCGGACGTGGATCTCTTCGCCGCCCCGAACAATGCCCAGGTTCAGCGCTACTTTACCAGATTTGCGACTCCGGGAGCAGAAGCCACCAACGCTCTCCGTACCCCTTGGCCCAGGGGTCTATTGTATGCATTCCCGCCTCTCCCGCTTATTCCACAGGTCATTCAAAAGATCCTGACACAGAGAGCGGAGGTCATTCTGGTAGCTCCATATTGGCCACGACGGCCATGGTTTGCGGATCTGCTGAACCTTTTGGTGGCCCCACCCTGGAGGTTCCCTCAGATCAGGATCTCCCTCAGCCAGATGGCGCTGAACCACCCGGATCCCCAGTGGTTCAAACTGACCGCCTGGTGCTTGAGCAGGTCGCTCTGAGGGAGGACAATATCTCAGCCAGGGCCATCAATACCATTCTGGCCTCCAGGAGACCTTCCACTACCCGCATCTACAAGGCCACCTGGAGGGCTTTCTGCAGGTGATGTGCCCAGGCGAACATCGTTCCTACTGCAGCGACCATCGGTCAGGTCATTGACTTCCTCCAGGATGGGTTAGACAGGGGTCTCAGTCCCAATACTCTCCGGAGACAAGTGGCGGCCTTGTCTTCCGTTCTCTCGTGTGGATGTCTAGAGTCCTTAGCTCTTCATCCAACAGTTCGTTGCTTCCTTTGGGGAGCTTCCAACATTTGCCCAGCTGTCATTCACAGGTACCCTACCTGGGATCTGCCAAAAGTTCTGAATTCACTCACAAAGGCTCCTTACAAGCCTCTCCGTATGGTAACCTTGCACCACCTCACTTGTAAAGTGGTGTTTCTGGTGGCCGTTACATTGGCCAGACGGGTCTCTGAACTGGCAGCCTTATCAGTCAGGGCAGATCTCTGTATATTCCACAGTGACAGAGTCATCTTTCGGCTGGACCCAACATTCATCCCAAAAATTAACACGTGGTACCATAGGTCTCAGGAGGTTATTCTCCCTAATTTCTGCCCCGCGCCAGTTCACCCGTCTGAGAAAAGGTGGCACACTCTAGATGTACGCAGAGCGCTTAAAATATACATTAACAGAACGGCTCCGTTCCAAAGGTCGGAGTCTCTTTTTCTTTCTTTCCAGCCTTCTTCATTGGGGCGTAAAGCTTCTTCATCTACTGTTGGCTGCTGGATTCGCTCGACGATTGCAAAGGCCTACGAGCTCCAATCCAGACCGGTTCCAGCCTGCGTTACGGCTCACTTGAGGAGGAGCGCAGCAACCTCGGCGGCATGGGCGACTCAAGCGTCCCTCGAGGAGGTTTGCCGGGCAGCCACCTGGTCGTCCCCTTCTCCGTTCGTCAAGCACTACAAAATGGACGTTTACGTTTCAGCGGAGGCGTCCTTTGGACAGAGGGTGTTGCAACAGGTTATCAAAGACTGAGGAGTGGGCAGCCAGTCTAGGCCCACCCAAATGGACAGCCGGCTTTGGTATGTCCCATTCCTGGATGCTATATACACCACAATGGAGAAGAGGCATTGATCTTACCTGATACACTTCTTCTCATGGAGGTGGATATAGCATCCAGCCCCACCCTGTTGTATATTTGGACATTGACTGTCTGCCTTTGTTCTTCTGGAGGAATGAAGTCTCATTGACTATGGCACGTGGGAGTCCGTCGCTTCGCTTCCTCGTCAAAAGCTGCCAAGGATAGCAACAGAGGCATGACCTGAACAGCTTTGACAGACTCAGTCCAATCAGCAAGCAGATGGAGTTAACCCATTCCTGGATGCTATATCCACCTCCATGAGAAGAAGCGTATCAGGTAAGACCAACGCCTCTTCTGTGATTATAGGTCAAGTTGCATTGTTCTAATAGAGAATCTAAATCTATAATTTGCAAGTTTATTTTTAAAAAACAATTAATGTGCTTTGAACAATCCCAATAGAAATGCAAGAGGATTCCACCTTATCTCTAGAACACATTCTTGCTTTGCATTATAGGACTTTATATAGAATATTTCCCCTTGCTTGGATAGACTTGCTAGGACAATTTAAGAACAGCTCAAGTCAGGGGTGAAATTCAGCAGGTTCTGACAGGTTCTGGAGAACTGGTAGTGGAAATTTTGAGTAGTTCGGAGAACCGGCAAATACCACCTCTGGCTGGCCCCAGAGTGGGGAAGGAATGGAGATTTTGCAATATCCTTCCCCCAGGAGTGGGGTGGGAATGGAGATTTTGCAGTATCCTTCACCTGCCACACCCACCCACAGAACTGGTGTTGTGACCCAGCGCGGCAAGCCCCCAGGAAATGACACACACACACTGTTGTCCAAAATAAAGAAGGCTTTATCACTAATAAATGCTTAGTAATAAGTTAATTTCAGGGTTTCTCCCAAAGTGCCTGTTGCAAATCACAGAACACTTTGGCCGGGATTTAAAATACAAAAAAAACACAAACAGATCATTAAGCCTGGAATCAATCAGAGGCTCCTCCTCTTCACTGGAGTCACTTTACTCCTGCTGGGGAGGTGCAGAAGGCCCTGGTTGATTATCGACCTCTGGCCCTGCGTCCTCCTTGGACTCAGGTGCCGGAGATACAGACTCATCTTGCCACCCCATGGTCGGTTCTTGGTCTTCCGGATCCATGAGCAGCTGCGTGGGACTTGGGCAAGCCACAACAACCGGTAGGGAAAAATTTTGAATTTCACCCCTGGCTCAAGTCCACTTTCTCAAATCAAACAAAGCTAGATTTAGTGTAAGTAGCAATGGCAATAGCACTTAGACTTATATACTGCTTCACAGTGCTTTACAGCAGTCTCTAAGTGGTTTACAGAGTCAACATATTGCCCCCAACAATCTGGGTTCTCATTTTACCGCTCTCAGAAGACAGAAGGCTGAGTCAACCTTGAGCTGGTCAGGATCGAAGTAAATGTATATCTGTGTATTTTAATTATTTCCTGGTGATTCATACATCTAAAGAAATACTTCATCACTAGCTGATTATTTACCTTATTATATTATTTATTTATTTGTTTTATTTATCTATAATAACTGAAATAGATGTTTCTAGGTTCAATCATCTGTCACCCCATATTGATACAAATAATATCATTATTTTTCTCTTAACTCCCACTTTTTTAAAAATAAATATATCTGTAAAATATATTTGTACATCTGTACATGTTTCTGAATATAAAGTTGATGTTTGTATTAGAAATGTTGAAAATCTGGAAAATTCCATAATATTTTCAAATGTGCTTTTTGTGATGAAGGGGAAATAAGCAGTTATAGAATTTATGAAAGCTGATCTGATATCACTAAAAGTCATTGTTATCCCTGCTCTCCACTGGTTATGAATTTTAGTAAGTATTGTTCACATTACTTCAGGTTCAATTAAACAGTTTTTTAAATTTAACATTAAAGTTGAGATATTTACATTTCTGAATACTGTAATCCAGAGAGTATTTAAAATACTTAAAATAGTGGATATTGATTTCTCAAATATTTTCTTGAAATAATATCTCAGGTTCCAATACAATTCTGTATTAACTTATTAAAAGTACTACAATCCTAAAATTTCTGGGTGGTTCTATTACTATTTCTGAAGGCTTGGTCTTCTCTCTATGGCAAAAATATAACACAGATAAAAATTTCCATTTTCTAAAAATTAAATTACTTAAAGGAAGCCAGCTTCAAATGGCTTTAATAGCAAACAGTTTTGTAACTTCAAGATCCAAATAGAGAAGGTATATTATACAGTAGATGTTTTTAAATTTTAAAATTTAGATTAGTATATTTGATGCTTTAAAAATAGCACTGTAGAAATATCTTCAGAAAAATTGGAATAACAGTTAATCATATTACTTCAATATGCTGCTATGTTAATTAAGTACAAAAACTCAGTTTAACAAAAGCCTGCTATGTTCCATAGGCTTTTTTCTATGCAATTGCAAAAATATGAAAGTTTTTCAATCCTAGAAGATTGTAAATCAAACTGTATGAAAATGAACTACTTTGACTTCATAAGAAGCTTTTGATATTTGTCCCTTGGGCATGAAAATAAATACATTCTTATTTCTTTTTACAATCACAACATATTTTATGCTCTTTTCTTCTTACACAGCAGATCCAAAAGAGCTGAATTCTTTTAAGAGAATTTTTGGTAAACAAAGTTATAAGAAGAATCATGCAACAAGTAGATTTTGGCAAATCTAGCAGACAGCCTGGCACTTTAAATGAAATGGATAATTGCAAAAGTCTTGGTTAATTGTAAAATAAATCTGAATAAAAGCATTTAAACAGGACAGCTAATACAATTTTAAAGCTGATGGACATATTTATAATGGTAAAATAATGCATTTTGTTTTCCTTGTTTAAAATCAGAACAAAGCAGGGAAAGAAAATATTTATTCTATACCCTTAATTTCAAACTTTTATACTTTAGCTCTACAAATTCTAATGACACCACTGCATTACCATAAAGAGGCTGAAAGAGTCATTGCTCTTTTGGTCTCTTTAGGCTGAAAAATAAAGTTTCTTTCTAGAAGAAAAAGGTCTGGATAATAAACCTTGGGGACCAAAGTTCATACTGTTCTGGATGGGTTGCACTCTTCCTGAAACAGTAGGTTTGGGAATGTTCCTTTATCTACAGCTGTCATTGATTGCTGACAGTAATGTAGTGAAGGGTGCATTGGCACATGATTAGAGTGTTATCTACAGCTGTTCCTGAGCCAGAGAGATTTGGCAAGTTACCCACGTTCAGTCTCACTACTGCAATAAATTTTATATGGAGTTATCATGGAGAATATCTCAAAGTTCCAATTGATGCAAAATGTGATAGGTTGGGTACAGGATTGTATCATACCTACACTGAAGAATCTGCACTAGTTGTCTACTGCTTCCAAAACATAAAGTATTCATGGTTACTTTTAAAGTTGTGAACTATGCTATGGACCACCATTTCCTTTACAAATCTGGAGTAATAAGAGATAAAGATTAATAGGAGTGTCCCTTCTGATTATATCCCTATAGTCAAAGTCTTGTTTACCTTGCAGATGGACAAAGACTTTCTTCAATATCACTTCTAGTCCATGGAATAAATTCAGAGTTCTATTTTCAACCACCCACCTCCTTTGCCTTTAAAAAAGCAACCAAGAAGCATATCTTTCATCCACAATCTAGAAGCCAATTTATTTTAGTTTACTTGCATGCATATTTTTATTCAGCATTTATTTTTAATCTAGTGTTTTTGATTTTTTAAACATAATATGCCTTAAATGTTCTTTCCTAACAAAAAGATAGCAGATAAATCTAATAAATGCAATCTCTGTTTCCAAAAAGATTGCATCTAGCGCTAATGAATCATTGCCTTTTCAGTGTAAGCTGCAAATGGATTTAAATTTATTTTCCAAACTATTCCATGTTTTTTCTTTGTACATGTCTCATTATGTATTGTTCTCATTAGCAGTCTTAGCATTACTTTCTTCTCTTTTAAGATACATGGAGAGTTCTGGCCTTACTAAAAAGTACGAAAAAGAAAGCAGCAACAGAGAAAAAAAAGCAGGGGTGTCAAACTTGCATCATCACGTGACGTTATCCAGACTTTTCCCCCCTTCGCTAAACCGGGCGGGGGCGGGCCCAGCACGTGACGCATCCGGCCCGCGGGCCACGAGTTTGACATCCCTGGCTTAAAGTCTCTCTAAAACTTTTCTTGCTTTCAGCTGATCTAGGCTGTATTTATAGAGATATAGTAAAAGGCATATGCTACAAAGTTGGGTAGAGCCTCTTCTGAATGCCAGGCACATGTTGACCATTGTTGTAATGGTAGCCGTGCAATTCTAAGCCATCTCAGATCTCACTACCAAGGACCAAAGTTGAAAAAAACCCATCACCACCACCACTGATATAACAACTGCCAACTCTGTGTTAAAACTGAGCAGCTTCCAAATGTCATTAAACAGCTGGAAGAACAAGAAGAAATATGCTTAGCTTATTCTTTTATTCCAAATGCGATTATAGAATCTTATATCCGGTCATGTAGCATATTTATCTGCTAAGAATACATTCTTCTAACCTTGTTCTTTTCCTTGAAAACAAACTTACAATCTTTTTTTATATGACAAGAAGAAAAAATATATTAATTAAATTTAGAGAAGGAATAATTGAACATATCCTAAAGCAAAAATTGTTCCAAAATCACATCTACATAACAACATAAAGAGCACCGCTAATATAAAGGACATCACCAGAGGAAAGGAAACAGCAGAGAAAAACCATTACTTGCTGTATGTCCAAACCAAAATGCAGATTATAAAACTAAAACTTCTAAACAGTGATGCATAATGTAGAATGTATACAGGAACAGGAGCAGAATAGGATGGATTTTAAAAGTCCATTTTCCATGACTTAAAATCCACAGATAATCGAAATGAATAAGGCAGACAGTAAAAAAATGCAGCTTTGAGAAGGGGAGATCAACTGAGGTGAAACAAAGCTAGACAGACAACAGTGTTTCTTCTAATCCATGAAGGTCATTTATACCCTTTGAGAAAATAATGACTTACCACTAACAACTACTTTCTTGGGGAATTAAGTCAATGTATCAAACATGCTGCTCCTAGCTAGGGTGTATCATTGTGCTCTATGGAAAGGAAGCCAAATAGATAGCTTTCACCCCTTATCTGTAATGGGTGCTGATGTTTGGCATACTGTGTCTCACTCTTTTTTCTTTGATAAGCGAAATTATAATGACTTAATGATCTTAATTGTACATTCCTTACATTTCACATTTTCTTGCCAACCAGTTTCTTCAACAGTTTGCTCTTTCTTTCCCCTTTCGCCCAATCTTTAACTTTAGCAGCATAATTATGCCCTTGTAAACACCCCGCTGCTACCCCCACATCTCCTCTCTGCATTACTGTAAATAGGCATCTTTGAAAAGAGAGTGGTAGGCAGCTTTTGGTACAGTGGTTACCAAGGATTCCTTCATCAAAGAGCCTTTGTGAACATGCTCTGGACCCAAGCCAATCAGATCATCTTGCTGTCTGTCTGAGGAAAATTTGCCCTGGTATGCAAGCCGAATCAAGTTCAGGAGACAGGGTGACTGCGCTGCTAGTTTAACCTGTCTTAGCTGAACGCAAAATGATAGACAGACAGAAAGACAAAAAGTGCTACCAGGAAAATTACCTGTTTGGCTCCAGACTTAATTAACTTGTTAATATATAGTATGTTTATTATTTCCTCTTAAAAGTGCCTGCATTTCAAATCTATTCATTAATATTATTTGGTCAGCCTGCTTGAAATATGAAAATTGTACACATGCAATAAGGGCAAAGTGACTGTAGGCAGACAATACTTTTCCTAATTGTATGACAGGGAAAAATACAGTGCCATTGAGGAAGAGTATCATTTTCTTATGTCAAGTTAAACCCTGCAGAAATGATCTGTTCTTGGTTTATTTTGGTTTATATCGATTCTTTTTGTTCACTGGCATATGAATACCACCTAAATTCAGATGAAGCACTGATAAACAGAAATACTTCACATTTCTAGGTATAATATGTGGACAGGTGTGGAAAGGAAAGTTCAAATTTATTACTTGAGTAAAGTAAACAGTTAATTATGTGGCTGTGAAGAATCATTCAAAATAATCTTAAAATAATCCAGAGGAAGGAAGGAAAATATATTCTTCAGCTAATCCTCAACAATCACATTTCTTATTTTGTAATCAACATTAGAATGGTGTAAACTACATTCTTTCAAAATGTATCATGAGTAATTAGTGTCTTTTCAGTGTTAGCTATAAAAGCTAAGACTTTTCATAAAATGTTTTAATGCTTTATCTAATTATACAATGCAGAATATTTCATTAAAAAATGCTACCAACACTGCTTGGTCAAACACTGGCTTTCACAGTGTGATTATTTTACTTCTTGCAAAAGTGAGATATTTTTCCTATTGTCATGGGGATGTAAATAGATTTACATAAAGTTTAAAAGGATGGGACAACAGTGATTGCCTTTTTGCATTTTAACTTTAAAAATCTCTTCCAAATGTATTCCAGTATGCTTATAGCGTCATTATGGCTATATTACTTGTTCACTTATTTATTCTCTCCCCCCACAAAAAAAAATCACCTGGCCATATAATGTTGCACAGATAAGAAGTCCTGCCACATAACGAGAATGAGACTATGCAAGATCAGTTGATGTAAAATGTTTTTGACTGCTGGAAGAAACAAGTAAATGGGCAGCTCTGAGTACTTGGATTTTCAATGTCCACAAAAGAGAAGGAGCAAAGAAATGAAGGACCAAGATAATCCTGAGAGAATTTGATCTCCTTAATTTTTGTTCAGTCCTTTTTAATTGGTCCTCCCAGGTTAAGTTAAATGGTGAACTAAAGTATTAATTTCTAATTCAATGCTTTCAGTTAACTTTCATTATAATAGAAAAGTGGATATACAACACTATAGGATGTCCTGGATGGGAATAGAATTCCATTTACTTTCTGCATCCCAAGGGAATAATTAACTTTTAACAGTCACATATTCTATAGGCTTTATCTCCTCTTCTCCTCCACTTGCTAATTTGAGCTTCCAATAGGTGGTGGTTCACAACCAAAGGCTTTTGTTCTGAAACTTTTCTCTCTTTTTGGGAGTCAATTGGAATATCTTTTGCCAGCTCACTCTGTCTTTGCAACTTTCTCAAATTTCTCCTAAATATCTTTCTCCTTTTGTGGTTTTCTTATGCTCTCTATATCCTTTTGACTTCACTCTTCTCCTTTTAGAAACACCTCGCAAATGTTAGAGAGGAATTTCCTGTCGCTTTGTGAGCACTAAGCAAGCAATAATAGAACAACAGGGACTTATTGGGAAACTGTGATAATGTGGTAGAACTTAAATGAGCATATAGCTTATTTTGAATTGATTAATAAATAAAGTAGGTGAAACTATAGTTTGAATTTAATAGTTTTAATAAATTATAAAGTGTAGCCGGATATGTAACAAATTGACAACAGGTTCACAAGAAGCATAATATTTACTATAAAGAACTTTGCTTTTGCCAAATAGTATATTGAAAATATTGTCATGAGTTAGTATACTAATAACTACAAATGTTAATAGTTTTCAAGAGCTGCTTACATGAAAAGCACCCTAAGGCCGCTATAATTAAGGCAGCTACTTGACTTGTATCTGTTCTAGAATGACCAGAACAGAAAATCTTGATCTAATAAAGTAATTCTTTGAAAATAAATATTTTGACTACTTGCCAATAGATTTATATGCACTACCCTCACCACTCTATAGATTTAATCATATTGAGCACCAGAGAACTATTAAACTGGAACCTGGATTATTTTCATGTGGTAAAAGTATACTAATAGTCCCAGAAAAATACAAAGTATCAATCAGTTTAATATCATTATGAGCTTTAATATTTTAAAATATATAACCACATGCTATTTTCTAAAGCTATAGAAGAATAAAAATGAGCTTTTTATTTAATATTTTCAATATTATAACCACTGCAGCAGACTACTACTTATGGCAATAGTCTGTTGCAGTGATTAAGGCATCAGGCTAGAAACCAGGAAATCATTAATTTTAGTCTTGGGCACGAAGTCAGCTGGGTGACCTTGGGCCAGTCACACTTTCTCAGACCTTGAAAGCGGGCAATGGCAAAGTACTTCTAAAAAAACCCCTTACCAACAAAACTATGGGGAACTTGTCCAAGCAGTCTCCAATAATCAGACACAACTGAACTGAAGGAAAAAAAGAGGTATTAGTAGTAAAAGTTAAAATAATTGTTCATTCATCTATACCATTAATAGCTGAGTTTGACAATAGTCCTGAAAGTTAGTCTTAGAATACATATCAAAATGGACAATTACTATCATGTCCTAAGAACCAAATAAAACCAGTCTATTGACATTTATATATAAAGTCTGCATTTAACCACTGTAGTACTAATTTTCTGGAGATATACCAATGCCAGAGATGTTCAGATAAATGAGCAGAATGAACAATCACAGCTATAGACTTTTAAAGACATCTGCAGATCTGCTTTCTTCTTTAGTCTTTAACTTAAGGCTACATAAAAAGCGTTTTTTGTGTCAACTATCCAAATTGGAATGAAAAATTGGGGGAATTAAGCAGAGTTACATGTAGTTGCTGTGGTTGGCACCGAACAAGTGTGGAGTTATGGAAATGAGATATACGGTCTAGAAACACCATTTTGAGAAACAAAGATGTGCTTTGTGTGTTCACCAGAACACTTTCCCCCCAAGGCCCTTATTCAGCAAAGTAAATGTAGCTGTGTTTTGCTACTGTCCCATAGAAAGATGAAAAGAGGGACAGGCAAGCAGTTTTGCATTAGACACATATAGTATGTTCCAGATGTCAAAGAATTATAGTTTTTCTCATCAGTATAGTTATTTATCTTTCATTGCCTGATATATGTGTATAAGTGTGTGTCTATAGAAACATTTGCATGTGTGTGACAAGCGTAATAGAAACATACAATTTTAAATGAATATGAAAATATTTTTAATACATTCTAAAATGCATACTTTAGGAAAAAAATCATTTTCTTGCTTTTTCATTATTATTCACTTTTCTTTTACCTTTTCAATAATTTATTCTTTTTCTATTCTATGTTTCTATCATTTTTAAAGTCTTTGTAAAATATTCTAATAAAAATTATTCAAAAACATAAAACAAAAGTATAATCCAATATACTGATCTTTATAATACAAAGAAGTTCTTTCTTTGTACTATAGTTTATACTCCCTAAACTGCCATTATCTAGCTATATATATATTACTAAATTATAGAAGTGGAGCACCTGAATAAAATTAGACCTGACGAAACAGAATTTCTGGCTGGTTCTTGGAAAGCTTAATTTAATCGTACTATGAATACATTACCAACTATAAAAACATGTATTTCCTTTGATTCTATGGTGACCTGTTGAATGATGGGCACAGGAGAATTCTATATTTGTCCAAATCTAAAAATTTTTTTGTCATTCCCCCCTTCACTTAAACTATCTTTTAAAATTAAATTCAGACTTGTTTCTGGAAGCAAACACTCTTAACACTTTGGTTTTACATTAAGCAATATAAGATTCTGCTAACTGTGAAAAATGCTAATTTGTCCATAGAAATTATTTCCCTAAAGACCATTGTAAGTTATTATTGACCTGGTCACTTCTCTGAAGTACATAATTTTACATTACACATAGTGGCATTTAGACTCACATAATGGCATGGCTTTCCAGACCAAAATCTCTCTCTCTCTCTCTCTCTCTCAGAAAAAGAGAGAGAATAATAGAGATAACTAGAACAGTTATTGTCAATATATATCTCTTTCTTCCCTCCTGTATTTGAAACTTACCTTCCCATTGGGTTTATGATGAATTGATCATCTTCTCTAAAACATCACTATCTAGACATTATTATATTATTATTATTAGAAACCTTTCTTCAAATACCATTATTAAATGGAATATCTTAAAAAGAGTTTTTCCTATGTCACCAACTTTGTTTTGTTATATATCTTCCCCAGAAAAACTTCAGTTTACTTTTGATACCAGGCAGACATTAGTTTTCCTCAGCCTTATAAACAGCTTTTGAATTTTAGCCTTTTTAAATATTAAGACCTATTTAATCTTACTGATTCATTTCTGTCACATTTTCATTATAATTATATTTTTATTGTCTATATTGAACTGTAAATGTTTCAATGTATTTTCCTCAAAACATTTGGTGATAAAAGACATAGAAATATGACAAACACATAAAGTTACAATTCTTAATTTGGAGAGCTACTATTCTGGGACAGTTTCACTAACATGGTATAATACCGTATTTTCCACAAAGTCTAGGGTGAAAATTCTGTTGCAAAAGGATGCCTTCAGAATATGTGCATCAAAAGAGCATTTTTCTTAATTTCATTAAAGCAGCCACATTTGTTACCACAATCATGTGGCTGCATCCTGATTTACAGGCGAGCAACATGATTCCGCCCAATAAATGTGGCTGCTTTAATGCTTCACAGAAAGGTTTGCAATGCATAACAGAAATTAGGAACATAGAAGGTGCAACAGAACAGGATTGTTACGTTAGGTTACGGAAGAGAGTGAGTGGGAGAAAGGAAGAATTAGAAAGTGTTAGAGTAACTCTATCTTAATTACACTAGATATAAATTGTGCAGGGAAATTACTTTGACAGGTTTTCATGATTCTGTTACATCACCCATAAAAGAAAATATTTGTAGCTTGGAACCGAACTGTGGAATCCTGGTGCTCTCTGCTCCCTGTTACATTACCTTATACTACTTTACCCTACTAACAATAAAGATCCTTCCAGAAATCAAAGTGGTTCTTCCTTTCTCAATTTGCCAGCTTCACAGGACTTGACATTCCTATGCATTCTGAAGCAACTCTTCTGAATCAACCATTTTTTGTAAAATTATCAGATTTTTCAAGTACAAAATAAACAAATTTTCTTCCAATTTCTGTTTATACCAGTGCTCACATGCACCTAATATAGATAGTTCTGCCAATACTACTTAGTTTTTCTTCTGAGCCTGTTATGGTCTGCTATGTTCTGAAATCAAATGTAAGTCTGTGGAATTCTTGAGTTCATCAAATGGATTCCCTATGTATCCCTTTGGGGATTTCTTATTCTGTTTTAAGCTGTGCATGTTTTAATCTTTAGGGGTGAAATTTGGTTGGAAGATATGTTGCTGAGAGTTCATTACAATCATTCTTTGATTCCAGTGCACCCATCATCTTCACATTAGTTACCCCAGTGCCTTTCACTTTTTCACTTTATAAAGGACTTGGAAATACCAACAAAAGAGATAATCCTCCTTTGTGGGTATTCCCACAGTTAGCTATACACACATCTGGCTGGATTTTCAACAGGCCACTGTTATTCAAACAATCTATAATCACACAGACTGTGTAGTGATCTAGCAGACCAGAGCATATAGGGTTTCATTATTATGTAGACTACAGTACACATAATATACAAATAAACTCAAAACCTGCAACAGCAACAATAGCACTTTCTATTTGGCTTCATTCAGAGAGTAACCCTCAAAAGAAGTCTTTATCAAAATCTGCCACTCGTTGACTTATTTTATTATAAATGAGAAAGTAACATAAGAAAATCTCACTGTATCTGTTCAGTATTCTAAAAAGAGCCAACTGGTACAATATTTATAGCTGTTTCTTGTTTTAAATCCAGAATATATGTTAAAAAAAATGCAATACATTTCCTAGTCAACAGGCTGAGCAGTGGCACACGACTTGTAACAGTAGTGGATTTTATAAAATACATAATAATAAGCACCAGCACACCTTTTAAGGCAGAATAATGAACTTAAAATGTGTTATAGTCATTCATGTTAAAAGATCAGTCAAAACAAAATGTCTCATATATTCCAGCATGGAAATACATCCCACTATAAACCCAGGTAGCCTAATTCTTTTGTGACCAATTTTAACTTTCTAGTAAAACCACTTGGTTGAGTTTCTGAGGTTATTATTAATAGATATGTTTTCATGCTTACATCAATAGTTCTCCTATCAAAAAGGACACAAACATCCTGTATATAATTGATTGATATTATATGGTAAGTTAAGCTACAGTAAGTCAACATATCAAAAAACTTACACAATACATTCATATACTGCATATTTCCCGCAGTAATTCTCAGCTGTGATCTAAGTACCATGAAAATAAAACTGAAACAGAACTAGATTTCCATGCTGAAGTGAGTGAAAGGATGGACTGAGGACAAAAATGAAAAAAACCAAACAAACCCAAAACACAACAAAACCCCAGAGCTTTTGATATTTCAAGCTCTGTGGTCTGACTTAAATATGACTCAGCACTTGCACGAAAACCTCTTACATGCACAAAGTCCTTTATATCCATTGTTAAAGAGGTGACAGCTCTTGTCCATGCAGACTAATGTGCCAGCATGAAGTCTACCAAGCAATGAAAAACTGGAATACTAACACTGCATGCTCACATAGAGGATCCAGTTTACATGGGATTCCAGGGGTGCAATTCTTTGTGGATAAGTACTTGCCTGCCAGGTATCGCATTTAAAGCAAGCATGTGTTTGAGCTGAAATATGATGAATATACACTCTTCTGGTTCCAACATATTATATTTATCTCAAAGGAATAAAATTAAGTTAATCTTCACATACAAAAGGCAGGGATATATATATATGGAGGGAGGGAGAGAATAATTCTGTGCAAAGTGCAGCTTCTCCTTAGCAGCCTAAGATTGCTAACTCTAGATGAAACCGATCCTGGAAATCGCACTGCCCAATAAATTGTCTCTGTGATACACTAATC
>QLTV01003387.1:263471-285697 GCA_003457575.1 Thermophis baileyi | reverse complement strand
TATATATATATATATATATGTGTGTGTGTGTGTGTGTGTGTGTGTGTGTGTGTGTGTGTGTGTGTGAATATACATAACTGCCAAAAACCAATTCCAAGAAAGGATATGTGCACATGTACAATATACTAATCTGCTTGTAACAGATTAATTATTCTGTCTTTTTGCAATAATCCATTATCATACAGAAAATTAGCTGATTTCCAGGACAGAGTGAGTACTCTTACAGTAGAAATATACATAGTCATTTGTGACATATAATTTATTTCTTTGCCTCCTCTCCCTCCCCTAATTATCACAGGTAATTGAGAGAAAAATCTTGACAAATACAATAGCAGCCTAAATGCCAAACTTAGGTGAAAATGTCCTAGTTGATCCAGATTGGCAGGAAAGAACTGCTAATTTAGAAGACTTAATAAGCAAAATTACAATTTACAGAGCACTGGAGTTGTTACTTATTCTGGTAACAAAACATCTGCAAGCAAACAAGCAAGCTCAGAAAACACCAAGGACTCCATAGTTAAACCCCAAGCTACATATAGCAATAGCACTTAGCAATAGCACTTAGACTTATATACCGCTTTACAGTGCTTTACAGCCCTCTCTAAGCGGTTTACAGAGTCAGCATATTGCCCCCAACAATCTGGGTCCTTATTTTACCCATCTTGGAAGGATGGAAGGCTGAGTCAACCTTGAGCCTGGTGGGATTTGAACTGCCAAATTGCAGGCAGCCGGCAGTCAGCAGAAGTAGCCTGCAGTACTGCACTCTAACCACTGCGCCACTGAGGTTCTTCTACTGGTCATCTTACAGAATAAAGTGATAGAAAGATAGCTAGGTAGCTAGGTAGATAGACAGACAGATGGACAGACAGATAGAGTTGCCCAACTCTTAAGTTTCATTGATATTATGGATAAAAAAGCTACAACTCATGATTGTATGTGATGATTGGAAGAATGCTCTTAATGTTCCCCTATACAAATAAAAAATTATGAAGAAGGAATGTAAAAACTATAGGGAAATTGCTGTATTAAGTATATCTGGGAATATGTTTCACAGAATTCTTGTCAGAGCATACAAAACCGGATAACTAAATTTGGAAAATGCGGCTTAATTATATACCAGGCAAGAAGAATATAGCTCAGATGTTTGCTCTTTAGCAGGTCATAGCCGCCCAGAGTCCCTTGGGAGTTGGGCGGCATACAAATTTAATAAATAATAATAATAATAGAGAAATATCTGAATACAAAAAAGAAAGTTTATAGTGTCAAAATTACAAAGTGGTAAGAAATATAAAGAACAAAAGACAATGAATGAAGCAGTGTATGATATTGCAAGGATGGAAAAATGGAATGGTCTCAGAAAAGATTAGATTTAGCTATATTCATTTTTCTTATTATTTCATGATTTAATTTATTTACTATTTTATTCTTTTTGATATTGTTTAATATTGCTTCCATCAAAAGTGAATAGCAGGTATGTATACATGTCCATTGATTTAAAATTTATTTCTAAAATAGGACAGTACATGTACATGCATGTTCACTACCTATAGTGGAAACATGAAACGATTAAATAATATTTTTTCTCCTCTGATGTTAACTTAATGAATAATTTTCATTAAATTCATCAATACTTTTTAATAGATGATTGGCTGAATTATATCAAATAATAAGTATACATGTATGATTCAACCTACATTCAGTATTTCAACAGAGGTTACCTGAACAACATTGAAACTCTATGTAGCCAGTTTCTTTTTCTAAAATACTGAAAATGTAATCACCAGGCCATTTAAATAATATTTTTCATGAATATCTATATAATTAATTTTTTTTAAAAAGCTATTTAATTACATCAAATACAATTTCTGTAAAGTCTTACAACTGACTCTAAAATAGAGCTACTTTAATACCAGCAAGTTAGAAATCAATATTTGTTATTTCTATCACATACATAATTATATGATTAGGTGTATATGCAAGGCCTTTTTTCTGTTATTTCAAAAATTTATATCATTTATAAAAGATTAAGGCCTTTGTAATTTTTTTCAAAATAAAAGATCACTTAAATGAGCTTTCTTAGACTATCTTCCTTAAAGACTGAATCTATTTTAATTAAAGAAATATTGCTTAAAGTGAAAGCGTATATTGGTAAAATATATATAAAGATATAGATTAAAATCTTTAACAATGTGATAGTTCTAGAAATTAATATAAAATATGTACATAAAATAGAAATAATTTATTAAGATAAATAATGGGCACCATTAGAAGTCCCAGAGTTATGAAAATAGTCTAAGAATTGTAAGCAAGCAATATACCATATAGTAGCTATTCTAACTAAGCTAAACTAACGTTATGTAGTGGAGTTACAGATTGCAATTAATGCAACTTTTCAAAGAACTAATGAAGTATTTGTGTACCTATCTACACATGTCATCTAGATTAAAATTAAAGCCTCTGACATTGATCTTAGAAAACAAGCAGACATGAATGGCTCTATGTCATGTAAGACATAATCTATCAAAAGTGGGGTTTTAAACTGCATCCCTGAATAGGAATGAGCAACCTGTGGCTCTCCTGGTGATTTAAATTTATCAGCATCTCTATAAAGTGTGGGCAGTACAGAGGGATTCTGATGTATTTCATCATTAGAGTAGCATTATTACAATACAAAAAAATATTCACCTAAATGCCATATTTTTACCACTGAAAGTATAGGACAATAACAACAGTGTAGGCTGATTAGATCAACTTAATAGTGGTCACAGACCACCATAGAAAATTGAAAAAAAAACACACCATATAATATGACAGAGCAGTAAAATAACAGATGTCACCAGATATTTTATGAAGCATATACACTTACTAGGATGTTATTTCACCATAACCTGCAATTTGCAAACAGTAAAATCAAAACATTACCATATTTAGAGATAGATGGAAGTGTTATCTGAGAGTTGATGTTTTAAGTAAAATAAGTGTCTGTGCCCTGAAAATGCATTAACAGCAGCGGTTTAAGGCAGAGTGTTTGTATGAACTTGACAGTAAAGAATGCCAGGAACACTAGCATTGCATGGGCTACCTGCTCACCTCTAGAATTTTCTTGAAATTCCTTTTTGTGACAAATATGCAAAATGACATTAAAAAGAGATAAAATTAAGACCCTTTTAAATTTAAGAATTATAAAATGATTAGGAACTGGCTGGTTTTAATTTTAGAAAATTGCTATTTGCAGTATTAACAGTATCTGTTTCCTGAGTACAGGTTTGGCCTTCTTATATTTCAACATTAATACACATTCACTGGAGAAGTTGTAATAATTAAATTTTTTGACAAGTTTTTTTTTCCAGCTAGTATTAAAGAGCCAGTTCAACTTAGCAAAAGAATAACCCTAACAAATAAGCAATTTGTTATTCTATTTAGCCAGAGGTGATGCCTGCTTCCTGTCAGAGTGCCACATTTGAAATCAAGCAAGCAAATTAAAGTATATATATTTGTCAGAATTTGGACTGTGTGCTCTCCAAGGAAGCCTAATTGACCTTCATATATTAACTGGGATGTATCAGATTAATTCAGACTACACTTTCCATTTTAAATATAGTTGTGCAAATAAAACTTGTCCTCGGTGCTTTTTGAATATTCAAGGAGAGTAGAAACAAGAATATTTGCCAAGTTATAGGCAAAACGTTTCAAGTGAAGCATAAAGCTTTCAGAATAGACCAAATCTCACTCTTTAAATTAAGCTTCCTATTGATTATTTTTACTTTTTCAAGATTTAATTTCCGTTTCTTCATTTCATACAGACAATTAACAACAATCCAGACAATTTTTATGGATGTTGTTTTCCTGGAATTAAAAGAGAAATAATATCATTGGTATATTCATAAAATATCACTCCAAAGTTTTCCTTGATCTTACCCAGGCATTTTTAACATATATTGCACATATATTGAAGATGAACAAGAGTGCCAAATAAGTAGTCTAGCTGATTATTTTCTAGAAAAAAATCCAATAGGAATAATAACTTTAAAATGATGCCCGCTCTCAAAAGAAAATATATATACACTCATACCATACAAGCAGACACTTATACATATGCTATATATATTTACATATATACATTACACATACACACATATATATAAACATACACACCAGAGGTGGGTTCCTCCTGGTTCGCACTGGTTCTATAGAACCGGTAGCAAACCGCTGATGATGTCACGGAGCCGGTTCTGTTGGTGCCGGTCCGTGGACGTCGCCATCTTTTTTTTGGAACTTTTTTTTTTTGGAATTTTTTTTTTGGATTTTTTTTTTTTGGATTTTTTTGGATTTTTTTTTCTTCTGCACATGCGCAGAAGCCGAGTCCCTGGCACTGCACATGTGCCGCCATCTTGTTTTTGGCTTTTTGGGGGGATTTTTTTTCAAATTTTCAGCACTGCGCATGTGTGCGCGGTGCGGCCACGCGGCGCGCAATGCGCGCACAGCCTTAGTACACACACACACACAATCACAAACCCTTTAGAATACATAGCGGAATGTTGAGAGTTAACAAGGTTGATACTATAAGGTATAAAGCTATTACAGAATTTAGTTCTTCTGCTTTGGATACCACGAAGCTTCCTCCCAGAAGGTAACAAAGAAAACCAGTCATGAAGATGTGTAGCGTCCCTGACAATACTGCGGATCCTGGTCAAGCAGCACTTATATGTTATGTCCTGTATAGAAGGAAGTGAACTTCCAATAATTTTTTCTGCCATCCTCACCACTCTCTGCACAGCCTTCCTGTCTAAAACAGTAATACACAGTAATACAATATGCATTCTGTTTGAAAAAATAGACAGAAAGTCAATGAACTAATTGTCAATATTTTAGATTTGTTTTAGCCATCACAATTTTTTGATAATTCGGTATAATTGTATAACTAATATAATGTATACTCTGATGCAATTGTAAAAATAAGAGAATGTAAGTTTTAAGGCAAGGGTGTCCTTTTTAAAGGCATTATAATTTTGAAACAACAGATATATTTCATAGGTAAAACTACACATTTTATTTTTAAAATGTTCAGATGCTTTTGACACATTATGGAATAGATCTGGAACAATAATACTATATTTGAAGTGAGACCAGTTTATGTAGAATTATTGCAGCAGTTTTTGCTATTAACCTGCCACAGTTAGATCTCAAGTGATTTAATTTTTTTCTGATAGACAATCAAATACTTAATGTTATTCATGAAACTGGCTTCTTTTTCTGCCAGAATGTTATTTTGTCCAGTCACAGGTTTTCCAGGGAAATGTTTAAGAATAGTGATTGATTTTCAGGAATCTGGAAAGTAGAACCTATGCATGAAGAAGAATGCCTAAACTGGAGCCCATCATTCCATATGTGCTTTTAATTTTTTTGCTGGAATAACATTACTTCCAACTATTTTGCATTTTTGACAGGTGAAATAAATTTGATTACCTCAGAAGGAAACACCAGCATGGTTTACTATTGCATCAAAGCACTGCTCTATACACTCAGGAACTTTGATAGATCACTAAGTGAAGTATGAAAATAACAGCCCATACCTCAGGAGCAATTAGGCAATATGTCACTTTAATTGATTTCTATATTTAACACATTAGTTTTAGCATATATAAAGCATGGCTTTCAATGTTTTTTCAGGAACAAAATAACTCATTTTACTTGGGCCACCTTTTTAAAAATAAACTGTTAAGGAACAAACTACTAAACTATTACATTTAAAAATGTAAATTTCAAGGTTAAAGTTATGTTCTTGACCAAAGTATGCAGGACATAATTCAATATTTTATGAAGCTAAATAAACGGAAATAATATCTCAAAAAAACAGACATTCATTTATTTACCCCATTTTCTATTGTTAACACTAACAATACTTTTATACATATTTAAATTGTTGGATAATTCCATTGTGGGTTTTATGTTAGATATTGTTATTTAAATGAACTCATAGGCTGCAGTGTAATGAAGAAATGCATGTTTTGCTTAACTCACTTATCAACTCACATTCTAGCAAAATGAGAATTTTTGCCTCCATTCATTCATTCTCAGAGAAAACTGGAGGTCATTGTATTCATCCTAGACTTTTTAAAGCTTTTCTCCAGTGAATAATTATGAGCTTCCAGCTTCTGAAATTATCTGTGTTCATTGTGAGAAAGGAAAAAAAAACTTTTAATCTTTTGTAATGAAATACATTTCGACAAACTTTATAAAACTTGCTTAAAATGGTTGTTTTATGTGACAACTATTTGGTAAAAGAAAAAAAAATGTTCTCAATGTACAGGTATATACATCCATACAAATATCCTTTATTTAATTTTACATTTCTTGAACCTTGGATTCCATCAGTTTTCAGCCATTGCATAAGTTATCATATGTGAGTACACCCCCTCACATTTTGTAAATATTTAAGTATATCTTTTCATGTGACAACACTGAAGAAATGACACTTGGCTACAATGTAAAGTAGTGAGTATACAGCTTGTATAACAGTGTAAATGTGCTGTCCCCTCAAAACAATGCAACACACAGCCATTAATGTCTAAACTGCTGGCAACAAAAGTCAGTACATCCCTAAGTGATAATGTCCAAATGGGGCCCAAAGTGTCAATTTTTTGTGTGGCCACCATTATTTTCCAGCACTGCCTTAACCCTCTTGGGCATAGAATTCACCAGAGCTTCACAGGTTGCCACTGGAGTCCTCTTCCACTCCTCCATGATGACGTCACGGAGCTGGTAGATATTAGAGAAACCAAATAAGTTTATCTTGGTCACATCGGATCACAGGACATGGTTCCAGAAATCCATGTCCTAAGTCTGCTTGTCTGCAGCAAACTGTTTGTGGGCTTTCTTGTGCATCACCTTTAGAAGAGGCTTCCTTCTGGGATGACAGCCCTGCAGACCAATTTGATGCAGTGTGCAGTGTATGGTCTGAGCACTGACAGGCTGACCCCCCACCCCTTCAACCTCTGCAGCAATGCTGGCAGCACTTATACGTCTATTTCCCAAAGCCAACCTCTGGATATGACGCTGAGCACGGGCACTCAACTTCTTTGGTCGACCATGGTGAGGCCTGTTCTGAGTGGAACCTGTCCTGTTAAACCGCTGTATGGTCTTGGCCACCATGCTGCAGCTCAGTTTCAGGGTCTTGGCAATCTTCTTATAGCCTAGGCCATCTTTATGTAGAGCAACAATTTGTTTTTTCAGATTCTCAGAGAATTCATTGCCATGGGGTGCCATGTTGAACTTCCAGTGACCAGTATGAGAGAGAGAGAGTGATAACACCAAATTTAACACACCTGCTCTCCCTTCACACTTGAGACCTTGTAACACTAACGCATCACATGACACCAGGGAGGGAAAAGGAGCGTTGGCCTTACCTGATACACCTCTTCTCATAGGGTGGAGCTAACCTCCAAGAATGGGATGACACCACCGTCCCTTCAGCCAATGAGGACTGAGTCTGTCAAATTGTATATCTTCGCCCTCCTGCCTTAATTCCCCCTCTTTGACGAAGGACGATGGACAGACTCGGCGTGTAGCTCCCAAGGTCAAAAACACAAATGAGAAGATAACAATTTGATGTCCAGAAGTCCAGGTCAGATAACAATTTGATGTCCAGAAGTCCAGGCCAGACAAACTTTGGGCGGGATTGGAGATTAGCTCCACCCTACGAGAAGAGGCGTATCAGGTAAGACCAACGCCCCTTCTCCATAGTGGGTGGAGCTAACCTTCAAGAATGGGACATATCAAAGCAGTCTGTCCGTTGGGAGGGCTAAGTCTGGCTGGCGTCGCCAGTCTGTGGCACCACGCACTGGAGAACCCTGCAACCAAACGCCGCCTCTGCTGACGCAAAAACATTGATTTTGTAGTGGCGAATAAAAGGGGTTGGAGAGGCCAAAGTGGCCGCCCGGCAGACCTCCTCAATGGATGCTTGAGTGGCCCATGCAGCCGTCATTGCAGCGCTACGGGTTGAGTGCACAGTCACCCTGTTAGGTCGAGGCAGGGACTGCAGGTCATAAGCCTTCCCTATCACGCTACGCAGCCAGCGCCCCACGGTGGAGGAGGATGCCTTTTGCCCCAGGGAAGTGGGTTGAAAGGAGACGAAAAGCACCTCAGTTCTGCGCAGGGTAGAGGTGCGCTTGAGATAGATCTTCAGGGCCCTCCTAACATCAAGCTTATGCCACTGTCTCTCCAGGGAGTGCGAAGGATGGGGGCAAAAATTGGGCAGGACAATTTCCTGTGCTCTGTGAAAATAAGAGTTTATTTTAGGTACAAACGTGGGGTCCAAGCGGAAGATCACTCGATCAGAATGAAATATACAGAGATCCCCCCGAACAGATAAGGCGGCAAGCTCAGAGATCCTCCGCATGGAGGTAATCGCCACTAGGAATGCCACCTTACAGGTAAGGTGGCGAAGCGAGGTGGACCTTAAGGGCTCGTAGGGGGCACCTGTCAGCAAGTTGGGTATCGATGGATGACGGGTGGGCATAAATTTACGGCCCCTTTCAAGAACCTGCGCAACAGGGAATGTTGTGATAAGGAGTCCAGGGAACCACAGGACAAAACAGACAAAAGCGCCACCACCTGACGTCGAAGCGTGCTGGGGGAAAGACCCTTGTCAAGGCCATGCTGCAAGAATTCGAGAATGTTGGTGATGGATAGGTCGACAGGGGAATACCCCACCATAGAGCACCAAGAGCAGAAAATTTTCCAGGTGGCCGAGTAAATTCTTTCTGTGGACGGCCTCCTTGAGCCTGGAGAGTCCGGATGACACTGTCCGGGACCTGGTAATGCCTTAGAGTGCCCCGCTCAAGCACCAGGTGGTCAGTTGGTACCATCATGCATCCGGGTGTACCACTGACCCCTGGCATAGTGATGACTCTGTCAGCGGGATTCTCCACGGCGGGCAGATGGAGAGAGCCTTGAGGTCCACGAACCAGGCCCTCCTGGGCCAGTGTGGAGCCAGCAGCAGCACCTCGGCCCTCTCCTCCAAGATCTTTCTGATGACCTTGGGGAGGAGAGGCAGAGGTGGAAATGCGTACAGCAGGCCGGGAGGCCAGTCGCGGCGGAGGGCGTCCGCTCCTTTCGAACCCTGGGTCTGGAAGCGGGTGAAGTATCAGGGCAGCTTGGCGTTCTCTGGGGTGGCGAAGAGGTCCATGACAGGAAGACCGAAGCGACTCACCAGGGCTTGGAAGAGGGAAGGATGTAGGCTCCATTCTGCCTGGTCGATAGTGGTGCGGTTGAGCCAGTCCGCAGTCACGTTGGTCACCCCGGAGATATGCTCTGCCAAAAGCGACAGGAGGTTGCGTTCTGCCCATAGCCCCAAGGTTCTTGCCTCGTCCATGAGACGACGGGACACGGTGCCCCCCTGCCTGTTGATGCTGGCCTTTGCAGCCACATTGTCTGTCAGCACCAGAATGTGCTGACCTTCCACCAGAGGCTTCAGTTGCTGGAAGGCCAGGTAAACTGCACGTAGCTCCAGAATGTTTATGTTGAGCTGAGCCTCCGCTGGGGACCAAGTGCCCTGAGCTACGGCCGACTGTGTATGGGCCCCTCAACCAAACATGCTGGCATCGGTGGTGATGGTGACCCTGCGGGGCTCCAGGAAGTAGCAACCCCTCTCGATGGCAGGCGAGGTCCACTAACGGAGCAAGCGTCGGATGGCGGATGGAACCAGGACCCTGGATGCCGACGTGCTGCGTCCCGACCTCTGAAAAGGCAAGAGAAACCATTGCAAGTCTCTGGAGTGCAAGTGAGCCCAAGGGGTGATATGGATGGAGGAGATCATTTTGCCCAGGAGCGAGGATAACAGTTTCAGGGGAACCCTGGACTGCCCCAGAACCTGGCGGGAGAGGTCGGAGATACTGTCCCAACGCTCCTGGGAAAGGTACACCATGCACTCCAGAGAGTCGACAATGACTCCCAAGTGGGTCAGCCTAGTAGAGGGGGACAGGTGACTCTTTTCTAAATTCATCAAGAACCCGTGGTGCCTGAGGGTGTCAATGGTTACCTGGACATCCCACAACGCCTGGTGTAGGGACGAAGACTGGATGAGGATGTCGTCCAGGTAACATTGGACACACACGGGAATCGATCTCAAATGAGCGGCTAAAGCCGCCAGCACCTTGGTGAATACCTTCGGTGCTGAGGAGAGGCCAAATGGGAGGGCCTGATACTCATAGTGAGTTACTGCATAACAGAATCTTATTTTTTTTTTGATGGGAAGGCCGAATTGGTATGTGCAGGTAAGCCTCGGTGAGATCGATCGAGGCGAGGAGGTCCCCCTTCCTGATGCCGGCTAAGATTGAATGAAGCGTGTGCATTTTAAACCGCTTATATATGATATAGCGATTGAGACGCTTCAGATCAAGAATTGGTCTCCACCCACCCGAGGATTTGGGGACTACAAACAAAATGGAGTAAAACCCCTGCCCCTGTTGATCCTCAGGCACCTGCTGAATTGCTCAAATATCCAGCAGGTGCTGGATGGCAGCATCCATGAGTATTCAATTGTCAGGGTTGGAAGACACAGGGCATCGGATGAAAACCCCCGGGGGGTGGAGAGGAATTCCAGGGAGAGCCCAGATGACATGGTCTCCCTAACCCACTCATCAGAGGTAATGTCCTCCCATCTGTTAGCGAAGAGGGCAAGGCAACCCCCAATGGGAGGATCGAGCGAGGGATCACTTAGCGCGGCGGAAGGAGCGACCTCCTGCGCCATGGAAGGGCCGCCTGAATTGCCTTCTCTTACCGCCCCTGTCCTGGCCCTGTCGTTGCCTATAGCCAAACTGGCCCTGAAACCTCCCATACCCGAGCCGAGGTGGCGCAGTGGTTAGAGTGCAGTACTGCAGCCTACTTCAGCTGACTGCTAGCTGCAGTTCGGCGGTTCAAATCTCACCGGCTCAAGGTTGACTCAGCCTTCCATCCTTCCGAGGTGGGTAAAATGAGGACCCAGATTGTTGGGGGCAATATGCTGACTCTGTGAACCGCTTAGAGAGGGCTGTAAAGCACTATGAAGCGGTATATAAGTCTAAGTGCTATTGCTATTGCTATACCCGAGACCCTGGTCAGGGGCCCAAAAGGAGCGCCTGTTGAAGGAGGAGGGACGAAAGGAGCTCTTACGGGCAAGGGAGGGAAGGATCTTCCGTTTGTCCCTTGATTTGACCAATATGGGGGTCTAAGGCTGTTGGTCCCTTAAGGGAGTGGACGCCAGACACCACTTATGGCGGGTGTCCGCAGACCAACTACGCAGCCAGTGCATCCTCCTGGCCACAACGGAGGCCCCCATGGCCCGGGCAGCGAAGCGGGCCGATTGGAGAGTGGCATCAGAAGTGAACTGGGCCGCCGCAAGAAGTTTGTTGAGATCTTGGCTGGCCCGGACGTCCGACACTAGGAAGAACTCTTGAAGTTGCCGTAGCCACCACAGCGATGTGCGAGAAAAGAAAGAGGCCATGGTGGAGGCTCGGACAGCCCAGGTGGCCACCTGGTGAGCCCGTTGGAGCGCCTGTTCTGTCTTCCGGTCCTCTGGACGCAACAGCTCGTCGGATTCGCCAGGCAGGTGGGTGGAAGAATATAAGGCCGAAACCGGCCCATCAACTGGAGGCAGCTGAAGATGCTGTGCCTGGTCGGATGCCAGGTTAAAATACCGCTTGTCCAGATGGGTGGGCAAGGGCCCCGAGGCGGGTATCTGCCACTGTTGCAGGTCAGCGTCGACAAAAAGGGGAGGGGCCGGAACCACCTCCGCCTCAGAAGTAGCTTCTTCAAATAGAGGGTCCTTAGCAGAAGAGGCCTCTGATGACCCCGAGGCAGACGACCCAAGGTTGATGGCGTTCTTCGCCTTAAACAAAAGGGACTTGAAAAGGCCAGGATGAAAGAGGCCAGAAGAAGCCGGGGGGTCCGGGGCAAGGCCCTCGTCATCAGAAAGGTCGAGATCGATCTCACCCTCTTCCAGGTCAGAGTGAGACCTTGGATATTGGTCTGGAGAGTAGTGATCATAGGACCTGTCTCCGTAATCAGCGCCCTCCAAGACAGAAGCGTGATCAGAAGGGCCAGCAATCTGGGCGACGGGAACCGCTGGCCGGGTCCTCTGCTGGAGACCCGCCTCAATGCCCTGCTTGATTGCATCCGCAATCAAAGCCTGCACGGTCGGGTCAAGCATAGCCATTGTCAACTGGGCAGCCCGCCCAGTGTCCGCTGGAGCAAGGGACAGAGTGACCTGAGAAGCCGAAGTCCCTGGAATCTCCTGGAGGGAAGGGGCCTCCCAAATGTCCTTGTCAGTGAGGCTCAAATTGGGGTTGTCCAAGGACATGGATTCAGATTGAAGAGATGCCACCTCAGCCTGAGCACCCTCCAGATCACCTCTGGCCACTGAGGTGGCCCCCTCAGGTTGAATAGGGGCCTGCATGCCGCGGCAGGATCTGGCGCAAATCTTTTCCAGCGCCTTGGCCCTGTGACTCTCGTCCTTCTGGGTTGCCCTGGAGACCCTGGCCGTCCCTGCTGTGGCAGAGGAATCCGGGCGGGGGGAGCACCCCCTATGAGAGGGAGGGCCAACTGCTGCAGGAGAGGCTCCTGATGTCCAGGCCGAGGGCCCTGGGCGCTGACTCTTATGAGAGCGGCCCGTGGGCCCCCCTGATCGCGATTCAGCCATGGCCAAGGAGCCAAGCCCCCCACAGAAGCAGATTGCTGAACAACAAGGGCTAGTGACAAAAAATGGCCGAAATCTGACAATTGGAGATCCAAAATAACCACCGTGTCTCAAAATGGCCACCGCTGACAGACAGCCACGTTGCTGTCAGAAATGGCCACCGTTCCACAGAGCGGCCTTCGATCACCGGATTTTGCCGTCTCTCCTCAAGGTCCGAAGAACCAAGCAGCCGCTGTGGCATGATCGAGCTGTCAGACATGCGCCGGAGATAGACGGACCTCGAGGCTTCGGGCGGCAAGGCGTCGGCAACAGAACAGGCTGCCAGGTGACGAGCAGCGAAACCAGCCTATGGGGTAAAGGCCCCTATGCTGGAGGGCAGGTGACAGCCGCACGAGCGTGAACCGCTGCGGCGAGAGCAGTCAAAGTCACCCCCTAGACAGGCGGAAAGAGCGCGAAAGCTCTTCTGGCCGGTGGTCGCACGAGCGCGATAGCTCCAGCGACTGCTTCAATTATCCGGATTGGCTGGATGTTCAGGCGAGACCGCCACGCCGCAAAACAGAGCCGGAAAAGGGACGGAGCTAGGTTCCTGAGGCCAATTAGAGGGGGAACCCCCCCTGGGAAGCAAAGGCCCTCGGCTGGAGACGCCGCCGGCGGAGAGAGCCGAAGCCCACTCCGCGCTCAACCCAGCGATCGAGTGACAGGGAATCAGCTGGGGAGAACTCACGGTTGAGAAACGAAATCCAGATGAGGTAATCTCTAAGAATGGGAGCAATTAACACACGCGTCCTTGTCAGGCCAAGGACTGAGTCAAAGAGGGGGAATTAAGGCAGGACGACGAAGATATACAATTTGACAGACTCAGTCCTCATTGGCTGAAGGGACGGTGTCATCCTATTCTTGGAGGTTAGCTCCACCCACTATGGAGAACGGCTACTTGGGCCCTATTTGGACATTATCACTTAGGGGTGTACTCACTTTTGTTGCCAGCAGTTTAGACATTAATGGCTGTGTGTTGCGTTATTTTTAGGGGACAGTACATTTACACTGTTATACAAGCTGTATACTCACTACTTTACATTGTAGCCAAGTGTCATTTCTTCAGTGTTGTCACATGAAAAGATATACTTAAATATTTACAAAATGTGAGGGGGTGTACTCACTTCTGTGATACTGTATATAACTGTCTCCTATTAAAAAAATAATTTCTTCGATTTGCCATTTTGGAGGTTTTTGTTTCTAGCTCTTCAATGGAAACTATGGACAATATAAATTTTTAGGGCAAGTGTCTGCATTCATTTTTTTAAAAGTAATTATAATTCAGTTTGGGGAAAAAGGAATTTATAATAAAGTAACACTCTTCTGAACAAAAAGACAACTAGGAACATTAATAGTTCAATGAAATCATTATAAAAGGAACATATTAAATCCAAAAGGAACTCTATCTGCTACACACATTTCTCCGTTTCACTATCTGCTACACACATTTCTCCGTTTCACTGAGATGTGCTTATTTTGGGAAGGTAGCAAGTTCTACAACCTTCCCATCAATTCCAGTGATCACATCAAATAGCTTACACTGCACCAGAGCAAGGTTTTATACAGGTAATCCTTGGGTTATGACAGCTCACTTAGCGACCATTTGAAGTTACAACATAACCCCAAGTACTTACAACATAGTACTGAAGTTACGAATGTTGCAGCACCATGGCAGTCATTTACACTTACAAACAATAGCAGAGACACTGTAATATTTGCCCTGCCTATTCCTCCCCCCACACTGAGTCTCCAGAGGCATTGGGCCTGTGGAGCCTCATTTACCTTGCAACGATCTAGCAAGTCGTCGGTTCCTTTGCCTGCTTCAGTGCATTTGTAGAGAACAGAAGCGTAACGTAGTGCGAGATCATGTGAGATGAGTAGCATGAGATCTCGTGCTGCTGATCTCATGTGATCTCGCACTACAGTACTTTAGGCCTCTATTCTCTGCGAACCGAAACTTGCACAAGATCCGTGGAAAAAGGCTTTGAAAACGGAGAGGCTTTCCCTCTGATTGCAAAGACTTTTGCCACAGATCTGGTACAGGCCTCAATTCGCAGAGAACAGAGACCTAAAGTTCTGTATTGTAGTGCAAGATCATGCGAGATCAGTAGCGCACGATCTTGCACTACTGATCTCATATGATCTCACACTACAGTATTTTAAGCCTTTGTTTTCTATGAATGGAGGCCTGCATGAGATCCATCTGAAGAGCGCTTGCAAGCTGACGAGAATTGGGGCAGTGAAATTGCGTTGCTTCAAGCCTCCCATCAGCTTGCAAATGCTTTTCGTGCCGAGACTGGAACATGCAAGTGCTGAACAGAATGATCTAGCAATTTAGGCTGTCAGGACTGCATTGTATCTAGCATTTGTAGATTTCCCTGACGTTGTATGCCATACACTAAATAAATTTACTACTCTATTCTGACAACTTTATAAGCTAAGATAAGAATAGTCAAAAAACTTTATGGTCATGCCTATACCTCTGAGTAATATCCACATCCTTGAGTTCAACCTATTCAAACCTATCCAACAGAACTGAAAAATTTATTGCCTCAATCATCTTCCTGGAATCTGTTCTTAATGTGGAATTCTCATTTATGTAATGCAAAATTTTTTATTAGTAAAGTAACAAATATGAGATTATAGCTCAAGAATATTTTTATTAGTCTATGAGCAGAACAAAACAGCACTTAACTATTTAAAATAAATTAATTGAACAGTATTGTCTTCTGATAATGAAGACATGGTAAAGGTTTTCTTTGCTTCCTTTATAGTAAATTCCAAATAAGTTCAAATTCATAATAAATTAGCTGATACCCGTGCTTTGCTATGAAACTATGTGATGGGGCTTGATAAATTGACACTTAAAGCTTGAAAATTAATGAGTAGTTAAAAAAGGGACTGTATTATTTCGTTAGAGATGGTAAGCTAAGTTTCTGTTACAGATGAAGACATTATTTGCATAGCATAGACTTTAAATTCGTCCCTCAGATGAATTGCTCAGGACCTCCCTGTAAACAACATTCCTGGTTTTGCTCTCTGGCTGGAGGATGACCAGGCTGTCAGGTGAACTGACTCTGGAGCATGCCACATAGAACTGGCCATGGGAGAAACAGGCAGCTTCCCTTACTTGTGTTTTCCTAATCGCATCTATAAATCTTTTCCTCCGTTTTTTGCCTCTTTTCCCTTTAACTGGTGTTACAGTAGAAGGAACAGATTCGTCTGAACTGAGGAGGAAAATAAGGGGGGAAAATCTGTCTCTGCCTATCAGCATCCATCGGTATTCATCTGGCTAGCGTGGCTTAACTCAACTGTTCTGTAGTAAAGCTGCAAAAGCGAAACAGAAAGTCCTCTGCTTGTGTTTTGCATTTGGATCAGATTTCTTTTCAGGTGGGGAGGGGGGAGTAGAATATAATATAAGAAATACTCATGCTGCGATGGTCATTTTGAAAAATCCTTTCTTAGTGAGCACCTAGAAGCCAAGAGGAACATACGTGGCAAATTTCAAGTTTGTAGGCTTTACGGTTCTGGAGATTTCGTGATTAATGTGTGAGTGGTTTTCGCTTTTATATATATAGATTATTCATCACAATTCTGATTACCTGCCTTTTAGTAATAATTTTACCAAATCACTATATATTACTCCAGCATCAGATGCAATATCTCTATGAATAGCAATTTGTGTCAAATACAAGGAGAGGTTTTCTACTTATTTTAGTTGTGGGATTTTCAGGCATCTGGCTAGATAGTAAAGTAATAGATATGCATTTGATTTGAACCAATAGGGCTATTGTTATGTTTTGAGCGGGGGTGGGGGAAGAAAATTGATCACGTTAACTAGGACAAACAAAAGTCTTGGTGCAACTTACACTATTGAATAAATAGGTCCAGAGGTGGGTTCCTTCCGGTTCACACCGGTTCGCCCGGACCAGTAGCGACCGCTGGTGATGTCACAGTGACATCACGAAACCGGTTCTGTTGGTTCCAGTCCGTGGGCGCCGCCATCTTTTTTTTTTAATTTTTTTTTAAATTTTTTTGGGGGGGGGATTTTTTTCCAGGGTTTTTTTCTTCTGTGCATGCGCAGAAGCCGAGTTTCCGGCACTGCGCATGCGTTGCCATCTTGTTTTTGGCTTTTTTTGGCTTTTTCGGCACTACGCATGCACACACCCACACGGCGCAGCCACGCGGCGCGAGAGGAAGCGAACCGGCAGCGAGGTAAGTTAGAACCCACCCCTGAATAGGTCCTAGAGATACCTTCAACTCTCTTGTATTTCACTACTATAACAGTGTAAATAGCGAACCTGAAATAGTCCTTTAAGGTACATTCTGATCCTGATTATATTTGACATGTAAATTCTTGCAAAAAAAAAGGATAGTATCTGAAGCAAATATTCAAGAGCAGCTGCAACCATTTCAATTACTAAGGGTTCTAAGACTGTAAGTATTTTATGGTCCCTAGAGCACTGAAGTTACATTGTCCCAAAGGCCATAGATATTACATACAAAAAGAAAGCATATAATATTTCAGCATTTTTTCCATCCTTCAGCAGTAAGAAAAAGATAATAATGTTTCTTATTTTGGAACAAAGTACTACAGAAAACAGTATAATAGCTTGACCAAAAATACAAATGTTAATAGTGATGATGGCAATATTTTCTGAATTGGCTGATCATCATTTTTTTCCTACTTGTTCTGGCATTCTGACCTAATACTGCCCACACTATTAAATTATTCTGGCTCTCAATCTGGCAGGTCAGATGAGAGAAACTAAATTTTCTTTTGTCAGCAAGCATGTGGATAGCTCTAGAAAGATAATAATTTTCTGTGCTAGTTAACATTAATTTGCATATTTGTATCTTGTAATCTTGTATATTTTGTATTGTATATGGATGTGCATTTGTATGTTTATTCAATTTATAACTAAAGATGAATAATATATATATGTATATTATTCTACACTACAACGCTACAAAAATATTCAGCTTACTACCTGAACAATTCTAATGGAATCAAACAAGATTTAGCCATTCTTCCTTGGTTTGTATGCATGTCTCATTCCATGATGACTAAATATTGATTTTAAGAATATTTAATCATATCCAATATACATATTTAGGAGTAAAATATTCCAAGACATGTTTGATGGTCACCAAAGAACAATCTTCTAAGACTTTTGTGCATTTACCAAATCTAAACTGAAAAGATTACTTCAGCCGCTACCTTACCATTTCAAATGTTATGGTTCTTCGTTGATCTCCATTGTTTGAAAATAGCACCCAGAAGCTCTATAAAACTCTTCTGAGCATTGGTTAGTTACAAGTTATGTTGTAATAATTTGAAGTTCAAAAGAATATATAATATTTCCAAAATATCACAACAACCACGCTTCAATACTTCCATGTATCTCTTAAGCAAGGCCACTTTACTCTAAAACCAGATTACAATATTGTAATTACAGTGTTGAGGATAATATTTCGATATATAAAGCAAATTGTAGGGAAGTCCTGGAATATAACCAGAGATACAGCTTAGATGAAAAATAACTTGGGGAAAAATACATCAGATTAAATTAAAGGACAATGTGTTAACTTCAGCTAATTTTGAAGTTTATCCAATGTAAATAATTAATTAATTGAGTTTAGCATTGTAATTCTGTATAAGTATTACATACTTTTAAATTGCGGGTTATTTGTTTTATTTTTATTCTGCAGAATCAAAATGTATTCTATAAGAAACAAGAAAAAGATTTATCACAGTAACAACATCAATATTAAAAGGTTAAAAACAAAATAGTAAAGCATTATATACCAAAGATGCATCAAAAGAGCCTCTTTGCTCATTCTTAAAAATGAGGAGAGATAAGACATCTGTACCTCAAGTGATAAACTATTCCATGGCAGAGGAACAGCCTGCTTCCTCACTTCTATCCCTCTGACTCCCAGCAGGACAGGAATGGGATTTGACTACTTAAGTCATACAGATTCTGGTCAAACCAGACAATCCTGAAGGTAAGTTAGATCCAGACCATATGGGACTTTATAGGTAATTATCAGTACTTTGAACTGGATCCAGAAATTAATAAGCGGCCAGTGCAGTGCCCATAGCACTGATATAACTCTGTTAAAACAGTTCTCCCTATTGATGTTGAAGTTTCCTTATCGACTTCAAAGGCAGCCCCATTGAGTGCCCTGAAGAAATCAAGTCTAGATGTAATAATGGCACGAGTTACTATTGCAGAGCTTTTGTGCAATCACAACTTCCACAGCAGAATCTAAATTTGATCTGCTGTGGAGTCTGTATAGATTTATTTTAATGTATGTACATTGCCAAATGGTACGCAAGGGGGTCAAATTAAGAAGTTAAAGATCTAAACTAGTAGCAATCAAGTAGAATTATATTGTTTATTGTTAAATATTGATAATTTTTAAAATATAATCTTGAGCATATGTTCCAGCTTTCTAATGCGTGATTATGGCTATTAATCTATGATACACTCCAAAGTTTAAAGCAATGAAAGCAAATTCTTCTTAAGCAAATCAGAAATAACTTAATTATGCAGCACTATGAGGTGTACCAGGCAGTTATGTCATACCTATAACAAAAATACATTCATAAATTGAAATTATTAATAAAAAGCTTCAAGTGGTCATTGAAGACTTTAGAACTAATTGGAAATTATTTTCATTTATGTTGGAATTTGAGCAATAAGAAGGGATCTTTTTACCTTGTTTGCTGGATGTGTAAAAAATCCAGAAACTTCTGGATTCAAATACATACGTAATTAAATATGTCTTTAAATATGTAATTTAAACCAAAGGCTTTTTTTGGGGGGGGGGGACGGACGGACAGATTGATAAACAGTTGGAAAAAGCTCGTGAAAGTTTATTTTTATACATGATAATTGAAGCAAGATTATTATATTCACAAAAGTGCAAAGTTTCAACATTACCCACAATGGAGGAATATATTTATGAAGATGTTAGAACTTGCTGAGATGGCCAAATTAATTTTTAATCAAAGAAAAGACTATGTACATTTATTGCTGACTAGTCCACCACCTTGGCCTTATTTTGGTTGTATGCAATGTAGTTCAATGTAATAAAGTACTTAAACAATTGGCTATAGTAATTCCTTTAATTGGACTGCCTTCATTAAGAGGACAATTATTTTTTTCACACTATATATCACACAAAGAATGACCATTCATGAAATAAAAAGGCACTAAATTTTGGTGATATTTGTTCATTCACACTCCCTGTAGATATCAGTAGGATCCACTGCACTACTCTCTCTCTCTCTCTTTCTTTCTCTCTATTTGCATTAGTTTTTGCTATGAGCATTGCATAAAAGTCAACAATGTGTCAGAGTACATCAATTTAATCCTAATGTTGACTTAATAGTCTCCATCTCTCCAAGTAAGTTTTGCCTTAAATTATACCACTATCGATATACACTAAACAGCAGAGTCAGTTTCACATGGGACAAGACATAAAAAGGAAGTTGTATCTTAAGGATAAAATTAAAGATAACTGAAGTCATAACACGGAAAGTAAACATTAATTAAAATGTGTTAGAAGATTAAGTTCTTGGAAGACACTCGTTCTTACTGAGTGAAGGTAACTGAAAAGTAATTTATGTTGCTGTTTTTGGTGCCATGAGATAGAACATTCTGATCCCTTTTTGCCCTTAAATGACCAATTTACTGCACTGAATAAATCAAAATATAAACACTCACAAACATCTTTTTATTAGTATTAGTAAAAAACAAAGTCTACAAATGCAATGTTATTTTTGAATCCAACTTTTCATATGACAATTGTTTATAAAGGGTACCTAATATCAAAAACAACAACAACAAAAATCTGAAAAATGGTGTATCTATAGTTAAGCTAGAAAAACCTTTATTTTAAGGATAAAAATGTTGGACTGATACCATGAAGGCAGAGATGGGGGGTGGGGGGGAACCTACTAGCATACAACAAGCAAACAAATATACTATTACACACATACATTGCCCTTATTTCTTTGAATACATTTATGCATTGTAGGAATCTATGGTTAAGTAGTGCTACATATGACAAATAAACATCTATGATTCTCTCATAACAGAAAGGAACTGATATTTTGATTTTTAAAAACTGTATTGAATCAGAAATACTTTGAGAGTTAGCTCCTTAGCCAATGAATATTTAGTACTGTTTTAAAAATAATTTGAAGTAAATGTTAAACATTTTATAAATAATTTCTAATGAAACAAACATAAGCTGGAAGAGGAAACTTAATAAGTCATTAGTAACACCTTAAGTACTTCACAGGCATGGCATTACTGGATGTTGTATACATTAAACCTTAATAAAATATACTGTCCTTCATAAACTTAGGGACAGTGTTTGCTTGACATATTCACATTTCATTTTTCACTGAATGCTTTGTCTTACAGTATGAAGATCAGTTCTCCTTGTCCTCTACCTGGATAATGAATGAAAATGCAAGATATAACTAACATCTGTATAGATTCCTACAATATGAATTCAGGATACAAGTATGTCAACTGCACTTAAAAAAAACCCATACCACTCAACTATTCAGCTTAGGTTTTTTGTGTGTGAAAGATTTTGGCCAGCTATGCTGGCACCAGGAGTTTTTGTAATTTTGAGTCAAATTCAGAAAGTAGGGAAAATGGTTGCCTCATTGCCAAAAAGAAAAAAAAAAGATGTTCAATTAAAATTTTGTATCAAAGATATTAATGAACATTTTAACTGAAGGATTTCAGCTGTTCTGCCATTTCCCTGTGGTTGCCTTCCACAAACATGGTAACATCTCAGTGTTTTTATTGGACAGTTAGTTAAATGGATTAAGTCAGATGTTAACACCAGTCAATGGTACTTTCCCACCAATTGGTGCATTGTATGCATTCAACACCCTTGGATTCACTTGTTTCAGTATGGGTGACAATAAATTTGTTCGCAATTGTATTACTTCATTATGAATTATATAACTTGTGTCAGAACATGAAACCACCTACAGTTGCAAGAAAAAGTATGTGAACCCCTTGGGATTACGTGGAGTTTTGCATGAATTGGTCATAAAATGTGCTCTGAACGTCATCTAAGTCACAACAATAGAAAAACACAGTCTGCTTAAAATAATACTACACAAACATTAGATGTTGCCATGGTTTAATTCAACATAACATGTAAACATTCAAGTGCAGGGAGGAAAAAGTATGTGAGCCCCTAGCCTAATGACTTCTCCAAGAGCTAATTGGAGCCAGGAATGAGCCAACCTTGACTCCAATCAGTGTGATGATATTGGATGTGTTGCTGACAGCTGTCCTGCCCTTTAAAACCACAAAACTGGTTTGGGTTTACTGGTTTCAAGAAGCACTGTCTGCTGTGAACCATGCCTCGCAGAAAAGAGCTCTCAGAAGACCTACGATCAAGAATTGTTGATTTGCATGAAGCTGGAAAGGGTTACAAAAGTATCTCCAAACGCCTTCATGTTCATGTATTTCCA
>QLTV01003387.1:240942-263449 GCA_003457575.1 Thermophis baileyi | reverse complement strand
AAGAATGGAGTACATGGGAGGACACCACGGAGGAAGCCATTGCTGTCCAAAAAAAAAATATTGCAGCACGTTTGAAGTTTGCAAAAGAGCATCTGGATGTTCCACAGCACTACTGGCAAAATATACTGTGGACAGATGAAACCAAAATTGAGTTGTTTGGGAAGAACACACAACACTATGTGTGGAGAAAAAAAGGCACAGCACACCAACATCAAAACCTCATCCCCACTGTAAAACATGGTGGAGGGAGCATCATGGTTTGGGGCTGCTTTGCTGCCTCAGGGCCTGGACGGATTGTTGTCATTGATGGGAAAATGAATTCCAGAGTTTATCAAGACATTTTGCAGGAAAACGTACGACCATCTGTCCGCCAACTGAAGGTTGGCTCACTCCTGGCTCCAATTAGCTCTTGGAGAAGTCATTAGGCTAGGGGCTCACATACTTTTTCCTCCCTGCACTGTGAATGTTTACATGTTATGTTCAATTAAACCATGGCAACATCTAATGTTTGTGTAGTATTATTTTAAGCAGACTGTGTTTTTCTATTGTTGTGACTTAGATGACGTTCAGAGCACATTTTATGACCAATTCATGCAAAACTCCACGTAATCCCAAGGGGTTCACATACTTTTTCTTGCAACTTATAATCTGGAATATTAACTCCAATTTTTCTCCTCTCCAAATTATATCAAGATGAAAAAAGTAAATTCTTGTGCTATAGAGCTTTGAGTTATACTCCTTTTGGTAACAGGGATCTCATCTTACAGGTAGTAAGTGAAATGTATTTAGTGTTTGCCAATGAAACAGAACAGTGTATATATTCCGAGGATGTGTTCAGAAATGCCTGCAGTATTTGATGCAGCATAATTATAAAACAGCCTTTTGTTCTCAGAAGCAGATGATGGATAGCTATAACTCTTTTTTGTTGTGGAAATAAGACTAGCCTTGTGTCATTAACTGCCATTTTTTTAAAATAAAAGATTCATAGTAGTTTGACTTTTGATCTGTGAGCTAACTAGAACGACCAACTGCATGAGATATGAGCTGTTATTAGCCTTGCTTTGTACCATCTTATGAACACAGCAGGCATTTAAAACAAGGAACAACTTGATACGTGAATGCTCCAATATGTGGAAGAAATGTTCTATCAGAAATATGGGTTCCTTACCAGTGAAGAGGGAGAAGTATACACATTGTTTACAAATTGTATCATTAATATATATGCAAGGCCCTAGCATGTGATTGTGTGCAAAAATCTGCAGCACTGGATTATCAATTATTACTCAAGTATTCATTCTAAGAAAAGGAACTGCAGGACTCACTTGTTTAAGGCTGTAGGTAAATAATTTAACTTAAATGCATTTATGCTATTTTACCTGAACACTTTATTTGAAAAAAAGTACTAGTAATATAACCCTTTCTCAAATTAGAACAAATGCATATGTACATTTGAGTCTGTGTCCTACTTAATATCTATAAGGCTTAGTTCCATAATGCTTCCCTCTATTCAGGAACATTTGAGGGGAAGTGAGGCCAAACATAACTTTCTTCATTTATTGTTTCTATTTGCCAAATCATCCCAAGAACACAGAATATTGGACTGATAAAAAATCTTCACAATGTACACTTCCCTCTCATCATATAGTATTTTGAATATGTGGTGGCAAATTCCAGAACACTGATAGCTTGTCCTGCTGCTAAATGGTGCTGAAGAATTCTAGTACATAATTCTGGTCTAGAGCAGGGGTCCTCAACCCCTGGGCTGTGGCCCGGCACTGGGCAGCAGCCTGTTCAGAACGGGCTGTGCAAGCAGTGGGAGAGCGCTCAAGCATGAACAGCTCCACTTGCCTGAGTGACAGGGTGTGCGCGTGAGTATGCAAAGCTCCATTTGTAACTCTCTCTCTTAGATTTTCTCCAAGTGGCCTTAACAGCTCTCAGAGAGAGTGCTAATGACTAGATAACCACAAAGAAATACAATTCTTCCATCCCCCCGCCCCCATCATCCTATTAGAACCTATCCTCCCATCTCCCCACCATCCAATCTCAACTGTCAGTACCTATCCTTCCACCCCCAGCGTTGTAACTGATGAAGTTTCTTGGATAAGAAGCGAAACATTTTCTTCTTCCTCCTCAAGGAAGAAAAAAAAAACCCAGTCCAGTTGCCTTTTGAGAAAAAAAAAAAGCATCTTTGAGACTACCTGTCAGATCACTGGAAAGATATCTCAGCACCATCAAAAAACTCTCCAGCTATATAAGGTATCTAGCATGAACCTTCTTAAAACAGTTTCCCGCCCTCTCAGAGGTCTAGCGTTCTGACCATTTGTACCTTGACCTAAATCCAATTCTTCTATGGCAAAGAATGACAACAACCTCCATCATCCCAAATCACAAGCCATCTGTTCTGAGTACACATGTGACTGCTCTTATGAGTTGGACTAAGATCATCTGGAACAAGCCCATGGTTACCATGGAAATCGTGAACCCCCAAGCTTCACTGGTTCAAAGTTCCAGGACATGAAAGTTGAAATAGCAATAGCAATAGCACTTAGACTTATATACCGCTTTACAGTGCTTTACAGCACTCTCTAAGCGGTTCACAGAGTCAGCATATTGCCCCCAACAATCTGGGTTCTCATTTTACCCACCTCAGAAGGATGGAAGGCTGAGTCAACCTTGAGCCGGTGAGATTTGAACCGCTGAACTGCTGAACAGTCAGCTGAAGTAGCCTGCAGTACTGCACTCTAACCACTGCGCCACCTCGGCTCTATACAATACAATATACAATACCTTAGCATTAAAAGCCTGAGAACTTCATGTCAAGCCCATTATTGCTAGGCCAAGTTAAGGACCCAAGAACTACATATCCACACTTAGGCAAAAAAGTCTGGTAGAACCTTTTCTGGTGAATAAATTTTATTAAAAGGCATAAGCTTACTTCCTTGATGTAGAAAAAGTACTACTCAGATCTCTGATTTTTGCCACCACAGATTAATAGGATTTTTCTTCTACGAATTCAGTTAGGCATCTTTAATGCTAGTCTGGGGAAAACAGAACTGTGGAAACTGTAAAAGGAATTTGTCACCATGTATAGTGGGTTCATTAAGGTGGAATCTTTTTGAATGTTTTGAAATGCTGCTTTCCAGTTTTCTTATCACTTGAGCTAAGTTGTTATTTATGAGGTACACTGCCAAAAGACTTGCCTTCTGTCTCCAGATTTTTTTATGTCTGCTGTCTCTTCCATTTCTTTCTTAGCTTGCTCACAAATTTTCATATTTCACCCTCAGTTCTACTATGAAATTCAGACCTGCGAATAATTACTACTGCTATCCACATTCCTTGTCCTTGTGACTGCCTGTATTGTGACTGACTCATCTTTCAATTAGCACCTGGAAGAGAGACTAGACAAGCTAGCTCTTCCTATTTACTTTTGCAAGCTGTGAGACAATAAACTTCCAGCTCTAACCCCAATTAGATAATTATTTCCTTCTTTTGTCCTAGCAGGTGCCCACTGCCTGCTAGACACTTAATCCTCATCATCATATGTAATCTTCCCTTGCTAAATTCAGCAACTATGGAGATGGAGGAGGAAAGAGAGGTTGTGGGGCTATAAAACTTGCCCAATGAAAGCAACCTTTTTTGGAGATTGTCTTCACTAGATGGACTTACTGTGGCAGATGGAAGAGGGGGCCTCTGGTGCTATAGGTAATTAATATGGACAATGAAAAAACATGAAACTGAAACCTTTTTTAATGTCTTCCTGCAAATTTTAAATTAGTTGATAATACAAGGTTTTCAGAAAACATGCTGTAAAAATTGGCAACATATATCATAGATATTAGCTGAAGTTGGTACTTTAACTTCTTGCTACTTAGTCAAGCCTGAGTTCAGAACATAAATATTTATAGAACACTTCTGCTGTGCAAGAATTCCTTATTCTTGTTGCAACTTTTTGTAACACCTCTTTGCTGGTTTGAGATCAGCGGTGGGTTGCTACCGGTACGGCCCGGTTCTATGAACCAGTAGCGGTGGCGGGAGGCTCCGCCCACCCACCCCAGACGTGAACTGGTAGCAACGGGATTTGCAACCCATTACTGCTTGAGATATATATTTTTCTAAAGTACATAGATGTCTACTTTAGAAATTAGCTTTTACTTGCATAGTACTATATATTTTGATATGATGAGGCTTCTGACTACAATCTATTTGAAGGCTTACAACATCTTAATGATAACTAGGTATGTTTCCATGAAAGGGCAAGGACAAGGATTTCATTATATTTTAGCCAGTGTGATGTATCACATTCTTTGTACATGTTGTCTGAAGGCAATAGCACAGGGACATATCCACTGGGACCTTGCTGTAGGAGGAAACTACAATTTGGATAATGGTATTTCCAGCTGTACAGATGGTCAAAGTTGATGGTGACAGATAAATAATTCCAGATGATATATAAAAGAAAAATAATGAAACCAAGTATATGTTCATACTGTATTTAAAAGAGTAAACTACAGATGAAAATGTGTACTGTACTTAGACTATAATAATATGTACATAGAAAAATAAATCTTTAGACATAAGTCAAGTGTATGGTCCTAAAAATAACAAACTTTACACTTTGGCATAAGTGTACTATAAAGTCAACATAATTATTAAGGCTTTCCCCATTTTTTTAAAAAAAGTCTTAATTATTTAATGAAGAAACATTTGAACAGGGATCATTTGTGCAAAAAAGCACTTCTGTCTCTTTCTTTAGTCACCACTTAAAATTTGTTTAAGACATTGGCTGGGGAGAAGGACTAAAGAGCAAGGTCACAGGGCCCTTATGTAGTAAGCAACTTTAAAATAACATTCACTTGGCCACTAGGTAAATGTTATGCAATAAAATATACTATTTAATTAAAAACTTTGGTACAATTAAAAAAAGAGCTAATGTCAGTTAGCTTGCTTAGAAGTAAGCACAAAACTGACATTCCACCTAAATACAAATGCCTTTGTATGTCGGCAGAATATCAGATAGGAGGACTAGCTGAATGTCCTTTGGCACAAGAATTCAAGAAACTGGAAACCACTGCTAAAGAGACTGAAGGCCATTTCATTTGACTTTAAATATTTTTAGCATTGAAAAGTTGTTTTTAAATGTGCTTAAAATGTAATTGCTGACTCAAACAAGTATTTTTTTGGAAATAAATACACAGACATACTTATTACAGTCCCAATGTCAGCCATAAATCCTTATTGATATAAACATGGTCTCACTCCTGTGTGCTTGATCACGAAGTATATAAAATAGTTCTACATCACCTTGAAAGAAAAATGTCTGCTCTTTACATTAACACTGAATTTATTTTTAATATGAAGCCTGACTATATAATAACGTGATTTTCTTAAACTGAAAAAATATGTATCTATATAATTACATCTTTAATGTAGAAGATATTATTATATAACTAAAATAAAAGCACAGGACTCAGTTCAAAATATGCATTTAAAATAATTTCTTCCTAAATTCATTTGATAAATTCCCTTATCCTTAAGGACAAATATATCATTTGAACTTGCTCAAAGTTTTACTTACGTTTTGGTTGGAATCACTAATAATGAAAAAACTAAAGATCTGTATTTATACTTATGTCTAGAAAATGTTTTCTTTATCATTTTTAAAATAAAACAATGTGTTATGATCATACAGTAATGTTCTTATCCTCCAAATTATAGTACAAATGTTCAACGAGCTTTAACTTAGAGGATATATTTTATCTTTGGCATCTTTTCCTATATAGTTCCCTTTTTCCAGTTCTACCATAAAGTTTTGAAACTACTAAAAATTAGCACACTAGAAATTCTAGAGGAAAACAATGATGCTGAAAGCCTAGACAGTAAAGGGGTCTTTTTAATTGTTAATAAACTGGACTGTTGGAATGAAATAAGGTTTATTTTTGCATACATTAGTACAGGGGTGTCAAACTCACGGCCCCCTGGGACGGATGCGTCACGCACTGGCCATGCCCACCCCCGGTTTAGCAAAGGGGGAAAAGTCACGATATGTCACGTGATCACATGACGATGCGAGTTTGACACCCCTGCATTAGTAGCTCTCATTCTTTATCTATTGTTTAAAAGATAATTGAAAATATTAAGTTGTTTTGTTTTTTGTGACTGCTGAATGGAGACAAATTTAACAAAATATTAAAAAGTTAGGTTAGCTTTTTATAACTGGATATGAAGATCAGGGTGAAGAAATAAGTTTCTTGATATGTGACCAGGCAGAATTCTATTGATAGCAGAAAGCATTTGTGATGTTGGTGAGCCTTATATTTTGTACAAGTTACATTTTGAAAGATTGTAAGTTTGGTAACTGTCAAGAAACTACTTATCTTGCAAATTCCTAGAGAGTCTGTTGCTATAGTGGTTAAGACATCAGGCTCAAAACTGGGAGACCATGAAATCTAGTCCTGCCTTAGCCTCAAATTCAGCCAGGTGACCTTGGGCTAGTCACTTTCTCTCAGTCCTAGGAAGAAGGCAATGGCAAACTACTTCCAAAAACTTGCCAAGAAAACTGCAGGAACTTGTACAGTGAGTCACCAGGAGTATGCAGACACACATACACACATTACAGGATATTATCACTGTGAAATTGATGGGCTAGAGTGCACTAGAAAATTTAATACAATTTCTCATGGTTTAAACACTCTAACATTTCTTACTACTCTTTTTTGCTATTCAAAAAAGAGTTAGCTGTATCACATTTAACTACTGTTTGTTCACAGTCACTATTTAGAAATAATTCTATCCCTCATTTCTTCCTTCATCATTCCTCTTCTGTTTCCAACAACAGCTCTATTCATATACCATTTCCCCAGAACTATATGTGTGTCACTAATGAAAAGGAGTGAGTCAAGAAAATATTCCCAGAATATGGAATAATACATTCCTTGGTCTTTCAGATGCCATAGTATTATTTTTAAATGATCAGGTGATGAATCTATTCAATCATTATGGTAGATAAGAAACTCACCATAGAATATTATGGAATAAAACCAAGATGGCAAATATATAGTGGCAAATGAATTAATGGAGTCAAGATGCAGCAAGGTTTTCTCACTTCAGCTTAACAAATTGTGTTTCAACAAAATAAAATGAAACTCTCCAGTTTTCAGTTGAGCAATTGAGTGCATATCTACAAGGCATCTAGTAAGGTTATATCAAGAAAAGGCAAACTGATTGCCATTCTATGATAATTACTATTTTCCAGGAATGTTAGGATAAATATTATTCAGAGCCTTCCTTCCTTCCTCCTTCCTTCCTTCCTTCCTTCCTTCCTTCCCTCCTTCCTTCCTTCCTTACTCCCTTCATTCCTTCCTCCCTTCCTCCATCCCCTCCCCTCCCCTCCCCTCCCCTAGATCCTACAATTCAATATTCTCCTTACGTTTACGTATAAAGCAAATTTAAATTGTTTTCATGAGTATACTTTTTTCAGACAATTTTCCTAGCATACTATAAGATTACCACCTCATAATATCCACGTCAGCACAATGACAAAAATTTGTAAATTGCTATCACTTTTACCAATGCATTCACTTATAAAATTAAAAATAGAACCTTCCTTTCTATTCTGACAAGTAAAACCGTTACATAGGAGTTACTTTTGTAACAAAAGAAGTTAAATGCCTTTCTCAAATATATATAAGAAACAACAAAGCTTTTTAAACATTTGACCACATAATGCATTTGTCTGAGAATGGGAACCCATGAATATTTCACAATTTTCATTTGGCTTATGGAACGCTTATAAACTAGGAGTCTTAGACAGACTCCCAAGCACACAGTGTCAGAGGTTATAGTTCGTTTTTCTTTTTCCCTCACTAGATGACTTGCAAATGTATTCAAACGCTGTATGAAAAAAAACTATTTTATTTTGCTGAAAATAACGGACTCCTGAACTCCAGTCACCTGAAAGAAAAGCTGAGGTTCATCAAGCATAAACATGGGAAAATACATTGGTTTAGAAACCCATAAATCCTTATTTGAATCTGCCAACCTGAAAGCGAAGTAAAGCCCGAAAAAACTATTTTTCTTAAATGCTATGTCTGATTAAGCCATATTCTTAAATGACAGCTGAACTTTAACATTAATATGATATTATTTAAACAACTGTATGACTTTTTTTTTACACTAAAAATGATGAATGATATTTGGACAGCTCAACTGACATAAAGCAAGAAGCCCCTTTAATGAGATTTGACAAAATGGAGACATATGCAGAATATTCGTTACAGCTCATATCCCAGCCCTTTCCTGGGGAGCCTATAAGCTTGCCCAAGGATTTTTTATTATTATTATTATTATATTGATTGTCTACAGGCGCTGAACCATCTCCTTCAATTGCCACTTCCTTTCTCCATGGATATTGAATTTAGCTTGTGTCATTTACATATTACTCTTAATCAGAGAATTTGGTATGCTACAGTTCAGAGACTAAATTGTGTGAGAAGTTTGTGAAATGGATGCAAAGTGCAGTTATGTTAACCTTTGTAATCTGATTGTACAAAGAAGAGGAAAACAATCCTGTTTTCTCTTTAGAAAGTTAAGGATAGATAGATACCTTAAATAACATATTATAATAATATAACATATATAATATATATAATATAATGTATAATATAATAACTAATAATTTCTGTTTGCTGGTATGATTGCATTGCTTACAATCTGTAGAAGTGAAAACAGCTCAGTGTCTTGAAATTGCTTTCTCTGTAATCTCTCCCCTCTACCAGGGGTAGTAGTGGAGGGAGATATCAAACAAAGAAGAGATTGTATACCAAAATCGTTTCCTCACTGCCCCTCTTTGCAGTACAAGGAGACAACCTGTACAGATCTTGTACTTATAAATTCATGATACAATTTTTGTTTAAGAAAACTTTATACAGTTTATACCTTATTATGAATTTTTCATATTGGGGGAGGAAACTCAAAGCACACAGTTCAAAGAAAAATTAATTAGAGTTCAAACTGTTTCACACTTTGCTAATAAGAATGTGATACAAAAGAGCTCTTTTCTTGCATGGCAGGGACTATGCCTTAACAATGGTTCTGCCCCTGGTTTGGACTTAATAGCTTCTGGGTGGTTTCTAGAAGGTCATCTTCATGGCTCCCTATACTTCTCTACTATATGAAAAAAGAGAAATTCAGAGGCCGTGTTCTCCATTCTGCAAGATAAGTGCAAGAATCCTCTACTGGGTTATTGTATACTTTTATTTATACTTTATTTTAGTTGCCTGTGTTATCAGGCCAGTTCCTTATCTGAAAATTCAACTCATTTTAAATTATATAATACTATGATAAAAATTATGAATTTTATCTATAAATCTAAACGAGAAAAAGGAAGAAAAAGAAAGAGAAAGGATCCCTACCTTGCTCTTACCTTCGTAACATTCCTGTAAGGATTCTTGAACTCTTTCCCAAGTTTGCATCAGTTTCTCTAAGCTGTGGAGGAATAATATTCTAAGACTGAACAATGTTCAGATATATTGAGTTATCAATTTTGTTAACATTAATTGATCCTTGCTATGCAGAATCTTCACATATTTAGTTTTATTTATTTACTAGAGTTCAGAGGCTACTTGATTTTGAGAAACTTAGATAAAAAAGTAAGAACAATACAACAAAATAAATTGATAATTATCTAGAGTATCTACTTGAAATTTGAGAATTAAATATGAGATTTTCAACTCACAAACTTCATAATTAAATAAAAATCACTACAATCCTTGTTCTCTAATGGAGAACACTGCCAGTGCTAGAACACACACTTTCATCCTAAGCATCTGAAGGTGACAACTTCTTGAGTAAGAGCGTAGGAAAGTCTGTGGTTTGACAAATAGGATATGAACTTGAGCTGCCCAGAGTCAATTGGAGCCAGGCAGATAACAATTTAGAAATAATGTGAATAATAATTTTTATGGATAAACAATGTTGAACAATAAACAATGTTTGAACAATATTCAGAGATAAAACATTTCAGAAGCTCTGCCTATCTTAAAAAAAAAAGCATTAAAGAGACCCATTCATTAATATTATCCACAAATATTGAGTTCCACTCAGATTGTTTTTCTTTTATTTAAACTTACTCTGTCTCGAGCACGCTGGATCTTCTCTCTGTCATGACTGAGATTTTCTAATATGTCTTGACCAATTTGTTCTGCATGAAGGGAAAAAAGAAAGAAAAAAAGCCAACAAGTGAAATATAACTGAAAAACAGGCAATAGTTTTATAACATCTGCAGTAAAATAGCACAAATTTAAATACATTTGATAAACTGAGACCAGAAAAATAAGAATAATTTTAAAATATCATAAAATGTAAAAAACTAGTAGTTAACAAATATGTGAACTAGATTGCATAAACAATGGCAAAACTGAAGAATTGGTATAATAAATTTATCTTGGTTATTTAATAAAAGTTGATAAAAGTTATCAGAGCACCCTGGAAATTTAAATAAAGTAGATGTAATTAACTGGTAGCAAATGTCCCCGTAGAATACAGATGAACATGGGCTGTGCTTTTTATGGCACCTAAAACACATTGGCAATATATTTCCATTCCAGGACAGCAGTTGAGAGATTAAATAAAGCTAAAGATAAGTTTTCCTAAATATGAGAATTGTGATAAATATAAATATGAGGCTGGTTTAGACACTAAAGTTTGGTTATTTGCAAATACTGTATATTGTGAGAAATTTCTATTTGACCTTGTATATTTAAGATTGCAATGTATGGCTGTGAAAGTTGGACCATAAGAAAGGCTGAGCGCCAAAGAATTGAGGCCTTTGAACTATGGTGCTGGAGAAGACTCCTGCGAGTCCCTTGGACTGCAAGGCGATCAAACCGGTCAGTCCTAGAGGAGATCAACCCTGACTGCTCTTTAGAAGGCCAGATCCTGAAGATGAAACTCAAATACTTTGGCCACCTAATGAGAAGGAAGGACTCACTGGAGAAGAGCCTAATCCTGGGAAAGATTGGGGGCAAAAGAAGAATGGGACGACAGAGAATGAGGTGGATGGATGGAGTCACTGAAGCAGTAGGCGTGACCTTAAATGGACTCCAGAGGATGGTAGACAACAGGAAGGCCTGGAGGAACATTGTCCATGGGGTTGCGATGGGTCGGACATGACTTTGCAACTAACAACAAAATTTAAGATATTTTGCCTTAGTACTGATCTGGCTTGATCTAACTTTAAGGTTAAGATGGCATTACCAGAAAACCATAGAGCAGGGGTGTCAAACTCAATTTCATTGAGGGCCGCATCAGGGTTGTGTTTGACCTCGGAGGGCCAGTGGCGGGGCCTGCCCGGGGTGGGCGTAGTCATGGTGGGCATGGCCATGGTGAGCATGACACGGGACTCATGTGGGGGGCACCTGTGGTGGCCAAGTGCTAAGGCAGGACTTCCCTGAGACCCTCCCTCACTCTCATTATACAGGTAATCCTCGAGTTACGAATGTAATAGAGCCTACCAATTACATTCGTAACCCGAGGATTCATTTGATTGAATCATGTTAAATGAATGTGATCACTCCCTGCTTTTCCCAATGCATTTGTTAATCGAATGTGCAGGTCATTAAATGCACATGAGGTATCTCAGTATGGGGAAGAGCCTGCAGGGCCTAGTGCTGGAGCAGGCCATCCAAGGTCTCCCCCAATCCACTGAGATACCTCATGCTCCCCTGCGGTGCCCACAATTGCTTCCCCCCCATCCTGCCCCGCCAGGTCTCCACAGACTGGGCCTGCTTTGCTAGCATCCAGGATTCCACTTACTCCTCCCCATCCCATTTCCTATGGATTACTTACTTTTTGAAGATCTCCAGAGCTCCAGAAGAGGCTGACCCACTGTCAGAGAAGCCAGAATAGCTTCTCTGACCCACTGTCAGAGAAGCCAGAATAGCTTTGCTATTCAGATGATAGCAAAGCTGTAAGAACATGAAATCTAAGGAAAAAAATTTCGCCAGCTTCTGAGTAAAAGACTTTGGCTGGGGCCATGTGGCCAGCAGACCTCTGGTAGTAGAAAAGGCCTCCTGCTTCAGGGATTGAGGCAGCAGCAGTAGCCAATCAATGAGGAGCTTGCTTCCTTTGTCTCATCGGGCTGAACTGCAAGTCCCTTGCTGATTGGCTGCCACGCCCCAAACCCTGAAGCTGCTCATTCAAACTAGCCAGTCAGAAGCAAGCAGGAGGCTGCTCGACGCTGACCAGATTGGGCCCAAACTAAGCCTGCAGGCTTGCATGGAAGAGAAGCTGGTCTTTTATTCAGATGCGGAAAGCTGTTTTCTTAGATCTCATGTTCTTACAGCTTCACGGGCTTCTGAATAAAAGACTTTGGCTTCTCTGCCACGTGGGTCAGCCTCTTCTGGAGCTATTCGAAAAGTAAGTACAGTAAAGCCATGGGAAATGGGGTGGGGAGGGCCAGATGAGGCCCACGGGGGCTCCATTTCAGCCTGGAACAGGCCTGAGGCGGCCTCTGGAGGCCCAAACAAAGCCTCGGAGGGCCAGATCCGGCCCACGGAGGCTCCATTTTGGCCAGCAACAGGCCGGCAGAGGCCTATGGAGGCCCCCGCGGCCCATTTTGGCTGGCAGAGTGCTGCAGGAAGTCATCCAGGCCAAAAATGGGCCGCTGGGGGCCACTTTGCTATTTCCAGGCTGGCCCCGCGGGCCAGATCTAAGCACCCCGTGGGCCGGATCAGCCCGCAGGCCTTGAGTTTGACACCTCTGCCATAGAGGCTCAGTTTCTTTTGGATTGCTGTTTCCTAGTAAAATTTGTAGTTGTCTGCCAATACTAGATGGGTCAGCCCACTATGATTGTAATCTTGATTTGCCTATATAGGGTAAGAACATGGTGTTCCCATACTCCTATGCTAGTATATGCAGTGAAGAGATATTAATGTTACTGGAAAAAGCTGGTGCTGCTACCCCGGTAGCCATAATTAAACATTGCCAGTATATCCACATAGCATTCCTTTTTTTAATGTTTGAACTATTTTTTTTTCCAATTTCACCAGGTCAGAATTGAAAAAAACAATTCTCTTTGTGTAATTTAGAGTGACAATTTAGAGTATTCCAAGCTTCACAGCAGTCATGACTGAACCAAACATGATGTGTTCTTGAATCATGCTTAATTGTAACAGGTTGGGGGGCAATTAACAATAACTGAAGCTGTCATCCATTACAGCTAAGTAAAGAGATGTGGTAGTTTCCCTCTAACAAAGTTGGTGATTATTGCTGCTTGCTTAGATGTCCACTTAGCATGAGTAGGGCAAAGGTCATCAGTCACTATTTCAGTGTGGTAAGAGGGTAAAAACAATCTATCAAAGATAGTAGATATTTATAGTAACTTTGTAAGTTTAAACAATACTAATCATTTCCACTATGTGTAATCATGGGTTGACATAACTAAAGAGGTAAGTTATCCACGGAGACAGGTCATTCATACGGCTTTCAACTCTCTGTTTTTAGCTGCATACAGTATATTTAGAAGCAAAAGGTGGTTCAATATAAGCATTGTGAAAGAACTTTGAAAGAGGTGCTTTGAATGTGCTGGACTAAACAAGGAATACTTGTTTTTGAAGTGACAAATCATGGAGAAATTAGGAAGCAAATGGTTGGGTATGCAGATACTGCAGACACAACTAGAAGTAGCAGCTGCAGAAACCTAGAAAAACACACAGCTAGTTTAATAGCTATGAAATCTGTGGTAACACAAGGCATCTTTAAAATGCACAAAACTAAAGAAAAAAAAGCTATATGATTTTACAGTAAAATTCTGAGAACACATTTGGTCCCTCGGTCTCTTTAAAGAAAGACAATTTATCAATTGGAAAGTTTAATAACTAATACTAATAATTATCCAGTCAACAATTAGGATTACCAATAATCAAGAATAGAGAGCTATCAATTTGATAGCTTATTTTATTTTCATTGCTATGGATGAATATGTCACTAAATAAAACAGGACACCATGTAATTTGACTGTCACCAAAATAACCGAAATAGATGCATTGTCTTCTAGCAAATGTATATGTATACTAACACTGATTGGCTCAGAAAGTCACTGTTTTGTATCATATGTTGACAATAAAATGCAATAAGTTGGTTTGGCATGAAAAAAATATCAATAAACTCAGAGATTCTACTAAATTGAACAAATTTTTTGCAAAATACATTCAAATTAACATTCCTATACATTATATAGCTTTAATACAAAAGCTTGGATCCAAAGATCCATTTGACACATTTAGTTTATGGAAGCGGCAGGCAGGCACCCACATACAGCAAAATTAATTATCGTCCATCCATCCATCCATCTCCTCCTCCTCCTCTAATATCTGCAGCAATTATGAAGAGGAGAGTCAGCTGGTGTAGTGGTTAAGGAACCATGCTAGAACCCCAGGAAACTGTAAGTTCTAGTCCCACCTTGCACACAAAGCCAGCTGGGTGAGCTTGGGCCAGTCATTCTCACTCAATCCCAGGAAGCAGGCAATGGCAAACTACTACTTACCAAAAAAAAATTGCAGGGATTAGTGCAGCAGTTGCCAGGAGCTAAATAGTAATTTGAGGCACACATGTATGTGCACACATACATACAGTAATTATGAGGCGAGATTGAAGATGATTATTGATATTGACAGTCAGTGTGGTGCAGTGATTAAGATACTAAACTATGAGTTAGAAAATCCAGGTTCTAGACCAGGTTTAGTAATGGAAGCTCACTGGGTGACTTGCTCCTGTCACTTGCCCTCAACCCAGCCAACTTTAGAAGGTTCTAGTTGTGGAGAGAAAATATATAGATGGAAAGAGTGATTTCATTAAAATGGCAAAAGCAGCATTGTGATATCATAACAGAAGCTCTGTTCCTTTTGTACAAGTGTGAGATATCATGAAACTATCTTTCATAGTTTTCTTCCTTTGACCTCTGGATCAAGAGCCAATACCAAATAAAAATACTGCACATCAATTAGGTTTTTGTATGGTCACAAAAATTAATAAATCAATTATTAAGTTTACAATCTATGTCCTTTGCATAGATTTGCTTACGTATGCCTGCATATACTGTAACTCTGTGTTAAAGATCCCAATATGTATCACTTGCATAATTGCATAATAGGTACTATTAGACAATTGTACATCAAACATTGCTTAATTCCACACAATAAAATAAAGCTGCTGAAAATAGGACGTAGAAGCATATCAATACAAAATCATTTTTTTATCTTTAATATAATGTGATGTATACTTATTGCCCAAGACAGTAAAGAGAACCTATTCACATAATAAGCATGCTTTAGCAAAGTAAAAGAAAAAAAAAGAAAAGAAAAGAAGGGACAACATTTATTACTATTAATGTTCAAGTCTGCAGTCACATATAGAAATGAATGCACTCAAGAAATACTTCAGAAAAATGCTTATAGAAAATAAGTTTTGTTATGGCCAGAAGACCTAAAAGCAAAGAAAACAGATTAACTGCTGAGAAACCTAGGAGTTGGCTTTAATGCTATTCATTCTTTGAATAAGAATTAGCACTGGGTAATCACAGCATATTTATGAGGCCTTTTGCCTGGTCCTCCTCTCCTGTGAATGCTGTATTATTCATTGCATGTGCCCTGACCTCAACTCGCTCCTGTTCTGACAAATCATACTTGATTAAGACAAATCTTTATTAGTTAGCTAGTCAACTTCCCCATTTATCATTTGTAAATCCTGTTCTTCTTTTTAGATACAGTAGAAGTGACTGAGACCATTTTTCTCCTTTACAAATACTTGTTACAGTCAATAAGTACAAACAAAATCCCAGAAATCGGTAATAGATGATAAAACATCAATTTAATGGGTATAAATTACAAACACCGCAGAGCCAGCAAAATAGCATATTTCTGTTGGCTTGAGAAAAATGATAATTAAAATTAACCAATCTTTTGTTTAGGAAAAAAAAGTGTATTGCAAAGTTGGAAACCCAGAGTTCTAAGATTTTTGTTTTTTTAGAAAAGCAAAATGCAGACTGCTGTGGGTACAAGTTTAAAAAGTCTAAAAAAAGAACCATAAACTAAAAACAGAACAAAACCAAGCTGAACATTATTTATGAGCGTTAAAATTGCATGAAAACATAATAATTGTTTCATATCAAAAAAGAGGTAATATGCTTGAAAAATAATCCAATAGAAAGTTAATTTATTTCAGAAATACATTTAGAATACGGTAATGTAAAAGGCATATTAATCAAGACTGTTATTTAAATCATTTTAAAAATTATTGATATGGTCACTTGCTCAGATTTGAACAGAATAGATAGCTTTTTGTACAATTTAACCACTTCAGCAGCAATTTCATGTATTAATTTAATTATATAGTAATCTTAATTATAGAGTCACTAGGAATTATTTCTGAATAAAAAACAACTATGACCTTATAGGACATATTTAGCAAATTATACAATTTACTGTTGTGTAAATAATAGACATGCTTTGTCAAGGATGCCTGCAATGGCAAGCAAATGATGCAGTACACCAAGGTAACAAAAGAAATTACAAATCAAGCTCACCTATCATTTACAACTGGCAGTAAAAACCTGTCAATCTATACCAGCCGCAAATACAAAATGAAGTATTTTTATTAAATGTAGCACAGTACATAAATTTAAAAAAAACCATGAAAGAAAGAGTCTAAAGTCAATGGTTTTCTCCAGATTTGTTTTGCCATGAAAACAAAAGTTCCTTCTGTCCATAAAAAGAACTTGGATCCTATGAATAGTTCTGGCAAAGAAAAGACCTGAGACATCAACTTTTGTCAAATCCCTCTTCGGTGTGCAGCAAAACGTAGACAATCTTCAGCAAATCTATATATTCTGTCCCAACTTCTTTTTTCTTAAAAACTGAAAAACCTTAATGGCGGCTATAATGTCATATGTGGGTATCTTGGATCCAAACCGTCCTGAAATCAGAATTCAGTAACTCCAAATATTTCATTATTTTCATGCTTTGAAAAGCACGTACAACGTGATTTAAGGTATCTTTCTATCTTTCTCACCAAAACTTTTTCCCAATAGTGCTTATTAATTTATTTTATTTACAATATTTGTAAACTACCCCAGTTCAGTTAACACTCTGCATAATAAAACAGGTATACAATGAAACAGAACAAAAGAACAAAGAATAATATACCAAACATAAAATATAGCAATTAATATAATGATTGCTCACTATTATTTAACATCAAATATGGATTGGAATGGGATGGTTTTATTAGCTATATAGAATGCCAGGACGGAAGGAAGTGAATCTTCTCCCAGAAGAAGTGTATGTCAGAGCAAGGCTGATATTCTGGAAAGCTCTGCATCTTGGCCCACAACCCAGTTAATGTCTTAAGTGGATAAGATGCTCTCAGCATGCTTTCTTTGGATGTTCAGACCAGATAGGCAGAGACAATTCTGGCAGTGGTTTTGCAAGTTTATTTCTGTGTACAGGTAAAGGTAATTAATGATCACCATAACAAACAATTCCACATTATCCTTTGCATAAACAGTTTGTAATGTGTTTAAGATCTGTCTGTCTGTCTGTCTGTCTTAAAAATGTTATGTAGTTGAATATAAGATCAAATGTAAGAAACATTCTTTCAGATCTTTGCTTTAAAAAAAAAAAACCAAACAATTCATCAGAATACTATAATTATGCATGCATAATCTAAAATGCAAAAATCATTGGTCTGACAGATTAATATAAACCCCAATTTACCAACAGTCTTCTCTCAAATATTCAAAATCTGTTAAACTGATGTCAGCATCTCAGTAATTTCACAGTTTTAAAACAGTTAGAAATGTAATGACTACATTGCACTTGATTAAAGCATTTACAGCTCTAATCAAAACCTGACAGTAAGATCAAAGATGATAACTTAAAACTCTCTTCTAATTATGTTTAAAATGCCACACCTCAGGCCTGTCTCTCCTATTCTTTTTCAAACTAAATTCAGCTTAAGAAAGATCTAACACTTCTTAACAGTTCATTATCCAATAAAACTATTCAAAGCTTAAAAGCAATCTACACAATTAGTCAAGACCTCGGGGAGTCCACCGGTAGTCTTTATTACAGGCCTTCATATTAAAACACCTTAATTATATTTGTCAAATGGATTTCATTAAAAACCATCGTCACTTTAATTTTCATATTTTGACAGGGCTAGCATAGACATTATTACCACCTGCCATGCAATGAAGTACAACAAAATTAACAAATTCCTTCAAATATAATGGATTTCCCCCTTTTTTCCACCTTAACACATTTCTTCCGTCAAGAGAACAAATGGCAGAAATTAAGAACAGTTTAAAACCGTAATATCCAAACAAACAATATAAGCTCTAACATCCTTGCAGCAAGCTTATATAGTCAGAAATCTTTTATATTTATATAAAAGCACATACCACATCTGAATTATAAAGACAAGACATCAAACAGAATTCACAGATATTTAATCAAATGACAACCATCAAGACTTGAAAGAAAAAGGCATTCTATGCTGCATTTTATGCTGCTGCCACATTCAGCAATTGGTATGGCTTCTGTGGGCAATAATTATAATTATGGCTGGTTGGAATTGAAGTGCCAAGTTCTCTATATTTTCAGACACAAAACAAACAACTAATAGAGTTTCTACATATTTTACAGCAATTAGCAATATTCAAGGACTATTAATAATTAAAATAGAAAATAATAGTGTTGAAGTACTACTTTTCAGAAATGACATACATAGAGAATTATGTTACAATGAAAACAATATATAACAACTTCATAGGAAAGCAATACCATAAGTATGAAAAATGTAGCAATTTAGTAATATAGTCCCTAAACAAATGGACCCAATATAATTTTTGTATACTGCACTGCCAGAGTCATTTTATAAGAATTCATTCGAACTCAGACTACTACAGGATAAAAAGTGCAGACTGAAAATGATATAATACGTCTTTGCTTCTATTCCCAGTCTAAGACTGGTGGAAACTTAATAATCCAAGTCCTAATAAACGATGTAAGAATTATTAAGGCAACATCCAGAATATAAGACAGCTCTAAGCAGAGTGGTTTTCGGGGTGGTTATCCAAATTAGGTTGTTCAAGTCTGATAAATTCAGTATTTCCAGATATTGAGGACATTCTTTAGTATTGCTCCAAGGGCTCTAATTACTATTGGTATTACAACAGATTTCTTTTTCCATAAGCATTCAACCATTTTTTTCCAACTGCTTTATCTCAATCCTAGCATCACTAGGAATAGCAACATCAATGTACCAGACATTCCTCATTTTAATAACTGTTATATCAGGCATGTTAAGAACAAGATACCTGTCTTTTGGATCTTAAAATCCCATAAGATCTTAACTCACTCGTTTTCAAAAACCTTCTCAACTCGATGGTCCCAGTAGTTTTTATTACATATAAATCCAAACCTCTGACAAACTTTCCAATGAATAATACTGTCAACTTGGCCATGGCATTGCTTGTAGTCAGTTTGTGAAATTTTGTTGCAGCTACAGATCAAATCATCAATTGTTTCACCTTTTTAATACCAAGGGACATTTGCTGTTGTTTGTTATAGTTGAATTTTCACCTTCATGTAATTAGTTGGCAGAATTTGTCTTGAGCTCTAAAATAAAGCCTTCAGTTTCTTTCTTTCACACTCCAGACATCATTTCCATTATAGGTAACAGATACAAAACATAACATAACTTTGTTCACATCTGTTTTATACTGCTTGAAATCTGTCGGCAAAAAAATGATGCTACAGAACTGGTTATTGAGTCATAGAAAGAACATGCACATTGATGGATATGGTCTTCTCTAAGCAACATATTTAAGGTGCTCATATCAATATCAATACAATATCATATCAATACTGATGAGAAAGTTTAATGCCATTGCTTGCTAAAGAACATAAATATGTCATCAGTATGTCCAAAGTGAGATTGCTATAAACTTGGAATAATGATAATTTAAAACCTTTCTGGCAGATACTTTCTTCTAAGTGTTCTCTAACTTAAAAAAAAGTTATAACGAGTTATAATGAACATTTTGACACATCTAGCTTATCTAAATGGGAAGTTTTTAGCCCTTCACCAAGAACCTTTCTGTTTAACTCTAGGAAGAATAGAAAAAAATGCTTTGGATCTTCCTGTCTAAATCCAGAAATAATAAACTCTTGAAATGAAATGCCAATCTAAAACATAAGGTATAAGGTTGTAGTTGTATAGTCTTGCATACAAATTTATAATGAGATGTTGCCTTAATAAACAATTTTTATTTCTTCATGTTCTTTTCTTCTTTATTAAATTAACACTATTTTCAGGTTTATAGACTATGAAAGATAAGTTAAACCCAGTTTTTTTGGAGACACTGACTGGATCTAGTCAGCAAATCAGAAATTATTTGATGGCTACACCCATCTTCCAAATAAACTTTTTGGAATAAAAGACGATGTGAACTGTATAAAAAAGACTACATGGCAACAGCATTTGTTAAAAAACAAACAAAGAATTCCATCTATTCAAACTTCTCAACAGGATTAATCTGCTTGATGCTTTACATAATACTAATGTGCCACACCAAAACCAAAACACACAAAACATCAATTTCTAGGAATGTGTCATTCCTAGAAGTGCATATCAATATATGTACACACTGCTTTACAAAAAAATCACAAGCAACCTAAAATGTACATTGATTAATATTTTATACCATGAAAGATAAACATTTGAAGTAAGAAATATCCTATAGTGGTTAAGGTGCTGGATTCTAACTGAAAAAAAATCAGCTCAAGTTCATTTTTAGCCTTAGAAATGATTGGGTGACCCTGGGCTATTATCCCTCAAGCCAACTTATGTCTTAGGGAAGTTGCTGAAAGAAAGGGAGGAGAGGTTCTTTTATATAAAAACATAGACAAGGGGGTTTAGAAAAGCCACAACTGGTAGTTACTAGAGGTCTTATCCACAGATAGGTTAAGGAAAAAATATTCTAAAGCCTCTTCTGATCACACATATTCTGTTCTTAATATTCCAAATCTTAACCTGCTCTGGTTTAAGTCAAATACTCTTAAGCTATTTACATTATCAGCTGGTTTTTATCACCATTGAAGAAGTGAAATATTGTACCATACTCTCTTAAATGTATTTATTATTATTCATGTAGTCTGTACTTAATGTAAACAAAATAAATTTGAGCTAGCATAATATAGGAAAATCTAGGTTGAGTTATGGGAGCACTGGTTAGACTAAACAAAATGTCTCAGCTTCCCCCCCTCAATATTGACCTACTATAGAGGCTGTTGTGAGAGTAAATGTTGTTATAGTGGTTAAAACACCAGGCTAGAAACAAGGAAACTGAGTTCTATTCATGCCTTAGGCACAAAGTTAGCTGAGTGACTTTGGATAGGTCACTCAATCCTAGGAAGAAGGGAATGGCAAGCCACTTTTCCAAATGTTGCCAATAAAATAGCATGGAGTTATTTAGGCCAGGATAGAAGACTGACTAGAAAGCACCCATTTATCAGCTAAGAACTAGTGAGAGACAGTCTGATGTGGTAGTTAAGGCATCGGGCTAGAAACTGGATCAAGGACACCCAGCTGGGAGATTTAATCCTGTCTTGGGTATGAAGCCAGCTGGGTAATCTTGGTCCAGTCATTTTCTCTCAGCCCTAAAAAGAACACAATGGCAAACTACTTTGGAAAAACTTTGCCAAGAAAGCTGCAGAAACTTGTCCAGATAGTTTCCAAAATTGTTCAACATGGTTGAACAGAAGAAAAAAAAGAAAGAACTATGACTGAGATCATACAGTATGACACAGAAGTGAGTACACCCCCTCACATTTTGTAAATATTTAAGTATATCTTTTCATGTGACAACACTGAAGAAATGACACCGCTACAATGTAAAGTAGTGAGTATACAGCTTGTATAACAGTGTAAATGTTGTGCTGTCTCCTCAAAACAACGCAACACACAGCCATTAATGTCTAAACTGCTGGCAACAAAAGTGAGTACACCTCTAAGTGATAATGTCCAAGTAGCCGTTTTCCCTCCCTGGTGTCATGTGACTCGTTAGTGGTACAAGGTCTCAGGTGTGAAGGGGGAGCAGGTGTGTTAAATTTGGTGTTATCGCTCTCACTCTCTCATACTGGTCATGGGAAGTTCAACATGGCACCTCATGGCAATGAACTCTCTGAGGATCTGAAAAAAACAAATTGTTGCTCTACATAAAGATGGCCTAGGCTATAAGAAGATTGCCAAGACCCTGAAACTGAGCTGCAGCATGGTGGCCAAGACCATACAGCAGTTTAACAGGACAGGTTTCACTCAGAACAGGCCTCGCCATGGTCGACCAAAGAAGTTGATTGCCCGTGCTCAGCATTATATCCAGAGGTTGGCTTTGGGAAATAGACGTATGAGTGCTGCCAGCATTGCTGCAGAAGATGAAGGGGTGGGGGGT
>QLTV01003387.1:182483-228477 GCA_003457575.1 Thermophis baileyi | reverse complement strand
AGCCTGGAGCCCTGGAGCCAGCCTCGTGTCACCTCCTTGCTGGCTGAAACCAGCCAGGAGGGGCACGGGTCCAACAAACAAGTGGAGGAACTCATCGCTCCTACAGCCTTGTCCACTTCCTCAGGAGTCACATTCATCCCATCAAGTGGAGGAACTCATCGCTCCTACAGCCTTGTCCACTTCCTCAGGAGTCACAGGCTCAAATTCATCCCACACAATAGGACTAAGACCTGTCCCCGTCATCTCGGTCGGAATTGCCCAATCAGAGTCCAGGTCAGTCCGAATCTGAGCGACTTTATCCGTCAGAAACTGTACAAACTCCTCAGCTCTACCCTGCAAGGGCTCCTCCACTCTCCCTACATTAAGGAGAGAGCGGGTCACCCTAAATAAGGCAGCTGGGCGCGAATCAGCGGATGCAATAAGTGCGGAAAAATGCAAACATTTTGCCGCCCGTATCGCCACTAAATAAGTCCTAATAAAGGCTCTTAAAAGTGTTCGGTCAGATTCGGAGTTACTGGCCCTCATTTACCTAATGAGCTATGCTTCTTCCATGTTTGAGCTCTCTGTTACTTCTTTGTTACCACGGTCTGATTCCTGCCACCAGTCTAGATTCCACACTTACATTGTCAGCTGTTTGGACTCTATTCCATTTAGCTGAGCTCCTGGAATTACACAGCCCAGTGCTGACATCCTAATGTCTGGAATCTTTGGTGACATCCTTTGATATTCTACAGTACTGGAGCTCTGCTACAAAACCAGCAAATTATTGGAGTCATTAGTTGTCTTCTTTCTGCTCCCAATCTTTTGAAACATGAAGAACCTATCCAGGATCTCTCTCACAACCCAAGGGTAACACAGGTAAATTGTTTCCTTGATATAAGAAGTTGTCATGTATATCCCAGAAATATTATTGAAATTTATAAGTATTAAATGATTAGGAGATTAGGGGGACTGCTTCCTCAATATTTTAAAAATCTTCAAAGAAGATATACAAAATGCTGTGAGAAATTACATTTTTCATTCACAATTATTGTATTGTTTATTAAATATTGTTCAAACATGGGAAAAACAGAGATGTCTATGTGGTAAACAACCTATTTTTACAGCTAGGATTTTTTTTTAAGAAAAAATAAACCTTTGTGCTTTAATAATAACATTTTACACTGCTATAGGCAAGTCTACAATATGTTCCATACTACAATCTTCAAAGTCATCAATCATACAAAATCTAGAACATATGGGGCAAAATGTGTTAACAACATGCCATTAAAATGGAAATATTTCCAGGTGTATTAATCATTTACTAGACTTAAATGAAGGGTAAAAACATAGATATACATATACATATACATATACATACACACACACACACAGACACGCATACATACATGCACACACAATACCATTAATAGCCATTTATCATGCCTTTTTAAAATAATATGCAGCACTTCATGAAATTGCCAATAAATTCTAACAGGAATGGTCTTAGCATGACTATCTATATTGAATAGAAGTAAAGCATTTTGAGATACTTTTATTTGCTTTTCTCATGGAACAAGACAGTGATTTGAACCTATTTTATAGCAATAGCAATAGCACTTAGACTTATATACCGCTTCATAGTGCTTTTTACAGCCCCCTCTAAGCCGTTTTACAGAGTCAGCATATTGCCCCCAACAATCTGGGTCGTCATTTTACCCACCTCGGAAGGATGGAAGGCTGAGTCAACCTTGAGACAGTGAGATTTGAAGTGCCAAACTGCAGCTAGCAGTCAGCTGAAGTAGCCTGCAGTACTGCACTCTAACCACTGCGCCACCTCGGCTCTCTCTTTTTTATGGTTCCCCTCAAAAGTTTCAAAATAATATCAACATCTGCCACTAAAGCAGGGGTGGGCTCTAAATTTTTTTACTACCAGTTCTGTGGGCGTGGCTTATTTTGTGGGTGTGGTTTGATGGTCATGTGACCTAGTGGGCATGGCCAACTTGACATCACACATGCACACTCAGTCACATGACCCCCCCACCAAGCCACGCCCACTGAAACGGTGGTGAAAATTTTTGGGACTTTTTGACACTTTTTTTTGACACTCCGGCCCCATATCCAGGTCGGGACACCGTGGGGTGGTGGTGGTCATCTCGGCTTTCCCTCCGTTGCCCTTCCTGGCTGAAAAGCGCCCCTTCTTGACTCTGACGGGCCTTCCCCGCGGTTGCATCCGGAGCACCCCACTCCTGCTGGTGCGCAGAGCCGGGCTGGCTGGGTCCCGTCCGTGAGATGAGCGTGCAGGAGAAAGGCTTCACTCTGGACCTTGGGGGAGGCTTCACCGAGAATACTCCCAGGCCCCCAGTCAAGAGGGTGACCCTGTTTCCGCGGCCTGCCATCCACGGCTTTTCGGCTGGGAAGGGTAACGGAGGGAAAGCACGAAGCAGCTTTTTTCTCACCGGCTGACCGGAGAACTTTTCAGTGTTGTTGTTGCCGAGCTCCTGGAGAGCCACGCTCATGTTAGCCCGCATGAGCTTGGAGCCAGCTGTGGGCGAGCTGACGAATAGCTCCTCTCCTCATAACTAAGCTTCTTTCTTCATTTTTTCCCTCTTTCAACCCACCACACCGTAAGATGACTGTGCGTGTCTCGCAGCCCCCCCACCCCATGCCCTACTCGTCCTCGCCTAAAGGCATTCACATTCGGAGAGTCCTTTTTGCCCTGCCGTGGCCCCAGTAGCTGCTTGTTCCCCTGGCGATGGGCTCTGTGCTGCCACTACCAGCAGAGGCGAAGGCTGCTCCTAATCTTTCCGATCTCCGCACGGGGGCTTTGGGCCTCGCGAGTCGTGCGGGGGTGGGGGGGGAGCAAGGAGTCTGCCTGGAGGGCCCGCTCGTTTTGGCTGCAGAGCGAGAACAAGCTTCCACGCCCCATTGCTAAGGCTCTCTCTCTCTCTCTCTCTCTCTCTTTCCCTTCGCCTCAGCTGGGGCTCAGCCCGTCGGTGAACAGATTGGCTCGCAAGTCTCTCCCGCCTGTTGTCCCCTCGCCTTCTCGGGGAGGACAGCGGGCCATCTTGGGGGCGAAGAGGAGTATAACACACGCATATGTAGGGAGCTACTCTTAGCACAAACTACTGCAGAGAAACCTCTAGAAAGCTTATCTTTGCGCCACACACCCGATACAATGTCTGTTCTCAATCAGAAATTCTTCCCTAGAAGATTAGTTTTCTCCTCCGACAGCCTCTTTCCCCACCAAAGTCCCCCTCCTGGAAATCTACGAATAGCCTGGCACTCGGGGAGGGCAAGGAAAGGCATTCACATTCGGAGAGTCCTTTCTGCCCTGCCGCGGCCCCGGTAGCTCCAGACGAGCTTGAAAACTTCCGAGGTTGCTTCGGGAGGGAGCAGTAGTCGGGCAGCGTTTCCCCCCCTCCCTGGGCGGCTGCAGCCTCGGAGCCTGCAGCAACTCCTGGCCCTTGCACAGTAAATAAAAACTTCTCGTGAGTGCGAGGCAATTAACTTCTCGCATTCGCGAGAAGTTTTCCTTTACTGTGCAAGGGCTGGGAGTTGCTCCAAGGCTGCAGGATCCAAGGCTGCAGGCGCCCGGGGAGGGGGGGAAACGCTGCCCAATTGCCCCTTCCCGAACCAGGGTTTCAAGCTCGGCTGGAGAGATGGTTTTTCTTTTAAGAAAACCCTGAAAAAGCTGCAAGATCTCGAGCTGGCAGTCTCCGGTAAGATGTGTGTCTCACGGCCCTCCCGCCCCATGCCCTGTCCCACCTGCCTGGCACCCCCAAATTGATCTTTCCTCCCGCAGAGCCGCCGCCGCCGCTCTCAGCCCCAGCACAGCGGCTGCGTCTCCCCGAAGGGAGGAGACACTGCTGCTCGAGGAGGCCAGTGGGGAGCAGGTGCCCGGGAGGACCTGGCCGCCCTCCCTCACTCTCCGGCCATCGCGTGGCCAGGCTTGCCGGAGGATTAGGCGCCCCGAAACGCACCTGTGTCGCCGGGTCGACCTCAGATCCCGCAGGGCAGCAGAGAAGCAAAATCCAAGATGGCAAGAAAGGAAGAAGAGGAATGGAAGGAAAGGCAGCAGTGAAGAAAAGAGAGGAGATGGAGAGGAGGAGAGGAGAGGAAAGTAGAATTTATATGTTATAAAAAAAATAAAAAAAGAGCGAAAACAAGATGGCGACGCATGTGCAGTGCTGGAAACTCGGCTTCTGCGCATGCGCAGAAGAAAAAAAAAACCGGAATTATTTTTTTAAAAAATAAATAAATAAAAAAGATGGCGGCGCCCACGGACCGGCACCGACAGAACCGGTTCCGTGACGTCACTGTGACGTCACCAGCGGGTCGCTACTGGTTCGGGTGAACCGGTCCGAACCGGGAGGAACCCACCTCTGCACTAAAGTACATATTTTTAAAAATTCCTAAGAATGCAATAGATATATCATACATCACCCAATTAATAACCCTAGAACTGCCTTAGGCACAAAGCCAGATAGGTGATTCTGGGCCAGTCACTTTCTCTCAGCCCTACGAAGAAGGCAATGGCAAACCACTTCTGAAAAATGTTGCCAGGAAAATTGCAGGGACTTGTTCAGTCAGTATCTGAGGATCATACATGATTGAATGAAAAAAAAAAGTCATAGAGGAGGCTCTGATTCAAAGTATGTAATCGTTTGCTGAAAAACGTCTATGGTAGATTTGGTATACCATTGCTATTAACTTGGTAGACCACTGCTATTAATTAATTCCAATTTTAAAAAAGTAACCAATATGCCTTATTTCCCAGTTATCACTTTTTCCTTTAATAAGAAATCATTGTAATAAATAAAATTAACATAGTTAAAATGGCATTAACAATAGACATTTGGAACTACATATGCTGGAGAACAATAGAAAAGAAGGGAGGGTGTGGAGCTATTCAGAGTGTTTCAGACAGAATATAGGCATTCTCATTTCATCTTTGATTTAAGGAGACATTTGTTTATTCCTTTTTAAGTCAAATGTGTATATTCTTGGACCAATGTGGCTACTGTACTAGCCTGGGAAAAGCAACAGCTTCTTTATAATTTATTATTGAAATCATACTTAGAGCCATTTAAAAGTTACAAATAATTACTCTTAAAAAACTCAGGAAATAATAGTTTAATAACTAATGAGGTAAACATTTTGGGTATCTTCATCTTTATGTGATATTTGGCAATTTGAATTAATTAACAAGAAGTTTAAAATATATCATAATCACTGCGTGGTTTGTGATACTATTCACTTTTGTCTTATAAGAAAGGACTGATTAAATTTAGACTATATAATTTTTAATATTTTTATTTATACATAAATATGTCCCACTTTTGCATGGAAATATCTGTATAATCTAACTGTATTTCCTTTTTCTGTTATCTACAAACACAGCTACCTCTTCAATACCCTAAATTCCCTAGACTATTCCTTAGCTACAATTATTGTATCTGTTTTATGGAATCTGTAGCTGAATTCAAGATAAATGACCATTTCAAGATCTCTGGGAGGCAGGTTGATCTTTCATTAGTTTCATACTGAGTCAGCAAACCCACTTTAGTTCTAGGATAGCGCTTATCTTTATCATTTGTTTGCCAGGACAGCCTCAACTCTAAGGCAGCATCTGGTTTTCTAGGATATCCTGTTTTTGTTACCCAATTTTCCAGCTGATTTGAGAGAGGCACAAGAAAGTCAAGTGACTTGACCAAGGTCATGTAGTGTCAGTAGCTTGGAACAGATTGTCACCCATGATCCTCCTAGCTTTCAATCCAGATGGCCTCTACAATGTTGTTGTGCAGCAGAGACAAATTGTCTTGTCATATAAATCTTAAAATAATATCAAACATTTTTGCCATATTTGTACATAGGATGTGAATCCCAAGCTTTTAAAAAATTGTACAAAGTTATTAAATTAAACATAGTAGATAATTACCTGTTTATTAAGCATTTGCAGTAGCCTTTCTATAAGTTAGAAATTTGACAACTGCATGGACATTTTATGTCATTAATATTGTCATGATTAATAAAGGAATCTTTAGCAAAGAAGTTTTAGTTAGCTTTATGAGACTAATTTCCATGTTGATGAGATAGTAGCCTTAAAGTTTCAATCTTCCCACTAAATAAATTCATAACTTTAAATCAAAGCAAAATGAAATGTACGAAGAAAAATATATAATAATTAATATTCATTCTGTAATACTTATTGAACCTCAAGCTTACCTTCTATTTCGATAGTAATGTAATATTTGTCTAATAACTTGTACAAAATAGAATATTATTACTTTACACTTTTACATATCTGGCTTACAAATAGGCAACCAATTGTAACAATGAATCATCACAATAAAGGGTGATAAAGGTTAACAGAAAATACAACATGTTCAGTAGCAAGAAAGATAACTCATAACAGATTGCTTGCCCCAGAACAGAATCTATAGGGAACTACCAAAATCTGCAAGATTCTGTCCTAGGATCAAGAGATTGTGAGTAACCTGAAACACAAAGAACAGGCTTTGGCTCAACTGTCCCTAAATCAAGTCAGTTTTGAGCTCCATGGGTCCTGGAACTGGAGCGATTTCATTCTTGATTTTGAGCAGGGTTGCACTGCGTCATTTGAATTCACTACAATTGGGAGTCATCTTAGACTCATAGCTCCTGCTGTTACAGCATGTAGGCTAGGAGGCCCTTTGCAAAACACGTTGTGTGACATTTGATTTTGTTACTGGATTGGGGACCCTTGATCATAATCACTCACATTTCAATCACCTCACAATTGGATTACTGCAATGTGCTCTACATGGAACTATCTTTGAAGACCACCTAGAACCTTCATTTGGTCCAGAGTGCAGTAGTGCAGGTAATTATGGGTCTTCCTTGCTATGTATGTGTGACAACTCTACTCTGCAAGCTACAGTGGTTCTCAAGAAGCTTCTAGTGCAGATGTATGTTATTATCTATAAAGTCCTACATGGTATAGGTCAGGGTTATCTGTGGGTAACCTGCTTCTGAAGATAATTGTCCATCTTAATGCTTCAACAGGGAAAGTAAACTGCAGGCCACTCATTGTGGAATTTTGTACCTTCATAGTGACAACTCTGCCTTTTAGAATGATTACCTGATATATGGTTGGTTCTGACTCTGAATGCCTTTGGAAAGATACTCAGGACTTGGCTGTGTCCCCAGGGCTTTGAGTAGAGTCCCAATGGGATGAATTATAGTGTATTGTAATTTTGGTTGTAATTTAATTGCTTCAATTGGTTTTTAATGTTATATGCTATTTTCCTTTGTATTTTGTGTTAATTATTGATGATTTCTGAACACCACAAAATTTGATGTAAAAAAGACTTCTATTATTTGAATTGGATGGCCAAATAAATGTAATAAATAAATAAACAAACAAACAAACAAACAAACAAATAAATAAATAAATAGACAGACAATGATTTTGCAATCCAAGTCAGTCTTTTTTGTATGTGAGTTAATACTGCAAAAAGGGTGAGCCTTGAATTGTGGCCTCACCCCTTCTTGTGGATGTTGACCCTGCAGTTATTTAACATCTATAGAAGCCAATAGGCGGTGTAATTCATTGTCATGGAATGAGGTATCCTCAATATGCTGATTATATCCAACTCTACATTTCTGCCCTGGGAGAGAGTCAACATAGTAGAAATCACTTATGCCCTTGTCATCTCACAGTTGGACTACTGAAATTTACTCTATTGTTGGCTATTCTTGAAGAAATTTGGAAATTTAAATTTGTACAGCATGGAGCTGTCTGAATAGTTGTGGGCCTATCAAAATTCAACCATGTAGCACTGCATACTTATAGGATTAGCTACATATGCAGATTATGAATTAAACCGTGTGTGTGTGTGTGTGTGTGTGTGTGTGTGTGTGTGTGTGTGTGTGTGTAAAATTTCCTATTCACTTTTTATAGTGCATTTAGAAGACTCAGGATTCAAGTTGTCTGATCTATATATAAAACCTCACATTTTTGAAAAAGAAAAATTCTTTGCACAATTCTTTTCTAAGTTTGAAATGTGTAGAGAAGTGTTGGCTAGGTAAACAGATCATGATGCACGTACCTTAAGTCATCTTCAGTACTTTCCTGTTGTATCATTTTATAATCTTTTGATTTGCACGAAAATCCCCTTTGTTGTTTTTCCCCCAATTATCATTGAAATATTCATGTAGTGGCACTTAAATGAAAACTTGTTTTAATACCAATGTAAGAAATGATTTTAAAAATCATGCTGTCTTTCCAGTAGGTATCATTTTAGTCCCATGCTAATTTGTTTTGCCAAAGTTGTGACATATCTTGCCTCCTTCCTTTCTTGCCACACTGTTGCAGCAGCGTAAGAGATGATTGCAGAAAAGCTAATAGAGATGCACAGCAGTCCCAGATTTGGACTTGGATTGTTTTTGTAAACCAAAACATACATGTCTCCAACCATTACAGAAACTTCATAGCATACTCTGGAAAGTGCCAGCATTCTGTTGCATAGGCAATAGACAGAAAATGGTACTAGAACAGTCAAAAATTGAGATCAACAAATTCATTTTGCATTGTGAGAAAGTTGGCTCTAATGTCGTAGACTGGCAAGGATAAATGCCTATTTTTTTAAAAAAAAAATACAGTTGAACAGTTACTATAATGTATTGTTGTATTGAATGTATTGAAAAGTATCCATGTATGATATTTGACTGATATAATATTAAACCAAATCGGTGGACAACTTACACAATTTTCTATTTTGCCCATTTGTTGTGTTCATTGAATATGATAACAACTTAATTATTCAATTCAATCTAAATATTCCATTTATTTTAAGAGAATTATATAAGATTTATATTTCACACTATGAATCCTATCCATTGCTCTAAAATTTATTACAGGAATATTTAAAGTTTTGTTCAAGATGTTGAACAACTGTACAATTCCAGTTAGTATATTCCTTGGGGAAAGCACTATCCACTTAAATCTCATTATTATGATTATTATTTAGTACATTTATTTGCCGCTTGTCTCAGTACAAGGTGATTATTGTAGGAAAACATTACAAAAATCTTTTTGACTAAAAATTATGATTTTTTTAAAAAAAGATACAGTTGAAATTTGCTATAATGTTTTGACTCATGTTCTACAGTTCTGTGCACAACTTTTCAGCTACCACTGCTTTGTTGTTTTAGCAAAATTTTAATGATCATCCATAATTATTTTTCCGATCTTGAATATCACATCTTGAATATCCAGTTTGTTTGTTTGTTTGTTGATTTTCCTTTGAGAGTGGCCTTGCTGATATAAAAGTATGATTTTATGTATGTCAAATTCTGTTATCTTTGGCATTTTGACTGGAATGATGTGATTGAAAGTTGGTCATTTTAGCAAGCTTCCAATGATTTACACTCATACAACATGTGTCTGTACTGTATGTAATGCTCAAGCATGTCTTGCACAAACATGGTCTAATAGCCCTTTTTGCACAGCAGTCATTTTGGCATGAAAGAGCAGGACACATACAGGTGTTAGCAATGAAAGTATTTAGCGTTCCATTCCATTTAGATTTACGGGAGCCAGGTGTCTGCTGTTGCTCAAGTGTAAGTTATGCCACTGTTTTTTCTGCTCTTTGAGTACTGTTTTTGAATACTGCATACAAATTTCCTGTATTTTCTGGTTGTATTCTAATAAGGAGACAGAAATAATTATATATGGTCATTATACCATTGCTACAAATCTGATGGTGGCCTAAGACTTCTGCACTGTATGAAAGGGGGGGAAAAGCATTACTTTCCTCTCCCTGTTCTCAGTGATCAATTCCATCTTCCTCTCCAACACCTCCTGCTGCCCCACCTATCATTGGATTTACATTGTTTTGATTCCTTTCAAAGACAGATTTGTTACCAACATCTGGATTGGTGTAATATTCTGGATTGGCGTAATTTTCACACTGACGAGGTCCATAAGTCTCTATAAATCTCACACCATTAAGAGTACTATAAAAATGACTTAATGTACATTGAAACGAACAACAGCATTTTTATTACCTAAATAGTCATGTGTGTGCACTTGGACAAGGAGGAAAAGTCATGATTTATCGTAAAGGTAGAACAAGAAGGGGGAGAGAAGCATATCTACTATCTTGAATTCCTGGACGAAAAGAGACATATAGCTAGAATAAATACATGAAATAATCAATATTTCCATTTATCCCCATGTAACCAGCAGAGTCAACTTTTAGAACGCCTTTAAACTGTATTGCCAGTCTATCTTAGTACATCATGGCAAAAAATGACCATGTGGCAAATCTTAAACAAATGTTTGTATTTCTTCCACAGAGCAACAAAACACCAAGAGTGTAATGAAACCATGCTGATATTTTATTTCCTATCCGTTTCCTTCATCCTATGCTGCTATTGCTATTTGCAAGAATTACCACAGGAAAACTCCAGTCAAGCTAGAAACAATCTGCAAAGACAGTTGAATGAAGTAAGAAAATGAGAGCGACAGAGAGAACAAAAATAGTTAACAGTGGGGCTGTTGCTTTTCCCCAAGCGCAGCAAACTGAGCCTAATTGAGGCTGACGCATGACAGACTTGTGTGTACAGTATTGCCCAGGCACTGACTGAAGCTGCTGACAGAGGGTAAATGGTGCATGGCAGCTGGTCTTGCCCTGGCCTGGCATGGCAACATCAACGCACACTGCCTGTCAGGAGATATCATGAGGGCTAATGAAGGGCAGCCCATATTTTTAAAATTCTCCTCACTTAGTTTTGGTTCAGACTTTAACACCATGAAGGCTTCTCAACCTTGTAGTGCTTGGTTAAGGATATGTGACACTTATTTAAAAATTAATATGTTCTAATGAATTTAAAGTTAGACAAATAAAAAATGGTAACTCTGTGGGCATGCATGTATTAGAGAACAATGTGAGGCACTTATGTCTGGGCTGGGAGAGAAGCTACAAATAGTGAATTAAACCGGCTGTGGATAAGAAATGCATAGGAAAGTTATTTATTAATTGCAGAGAAAAAGGGAATATTTAAAGTCAATCAAAGACATACTGAGATAGAGAGTTCTGTATTACTGGAAGATCTTCATTCAAATAGCTCATCAGAATCTGAATCATTCATTTACAAAAGCTACTCCACTCAACAGTGAACCTTTTATATAATCAAAACTTTTTTTTTACTGCTAAAGACTGCTAAAGTTGGGGCAGATTGTGATGAGGAAAACTTAACTGAATAGGGGAGAGAATTTACTGTAAATATTTTAATACATAAGGCATCCAACTCAAACTCATTGATACATTCTCTGGAGATAGCATTGGAACTAATGTAAATAAACTGGATAACAATAATATCCAGTGTTGTAGAAACTTATTGTCAAACCATCACACCCACCCCCCCCCCAAAAAAAATCCAGAGTAGAAGTATAATACCAATGAATCAATTTCATTCAAGGTTTTTGTTTGTTTGCTTAAATCTTGAGTAAACACTGTGATTAAAGTATGAAATGTTTGTAAGTTTTTCAGTATGTAAAATTGTATATATTCTGTAGAGAATTCTTAAATTACCAGAGAACATTCTTTTGGGGAGGGGGGGACCTTCACTGGTGATATTGGAGTGGACCAATACAAGATATTTCCAAAGCAGATATTCTTCTATAAGATTGTGCTATGCTGGATTTTTCCTGCCTGGCATAGGATAGCCTTCCCAACTCAATATAATCATAAACAGGCAAAATTAAAAGAAGCAAACTATGTTAAAATAAAATATATTTAAAATTCTTCCTGATCAAATGTTACCTTATGTGTATTTATTCAAATGACTATATAATATGATATTGATATGTTTCCCACTGAACATCCAACCAAAAATTCATTATAATACGAATTAAAAGCAAAATATTACAATTTGTTGTCCCCTTTGTTTTTCTACCTTTCATGATACACAATATAATGCTAAAGGGGAAAAGACATACGGAAATGAATGTCTAGTCCATGCTTTCAACAATACGGCAAGGCCTAATAATTCTTTAGCTTCCAATTATCACAAGAAATTGGCCACTTAATCAAGTGGGCCCAGACATAAATACAAGGAGGTCATAGTTCATATCTGTGAAATTTACATCAGAAACACTGTGATTCTTTTGCTGCATCATATTACATATATGTGCTAATTGTAATTGTACTAATGGCCAATGCTTAAAAACAGATATATTTCATTTTCAAACAAGCTGCAAAATAAAATCTTCATATATTATTCACATAAATTTTCCAAATCTATCTCCTATAATACGGTACAGAGTTAATCTGGAATAAATAATTTTGTATTATGCTGTTGAATGAATACAGTTAAAATTTAAAGTACATTTCAATACTCTTTAAAATGTTTTTAACCTTTCATTGCTTACAAGCAGTTCTACAGAGATTATATTTAACAGTTTTAATTCCTGCATTAGGGAAAATTACTGCATTAGGGAAATTGTAATCTCTATGAAAATGCTTATTAAATGTTACCCAAAGTCTCTAAGTAGTTTAAAAAGGGTCTAGGATAACTCTTTTGGGGAGGAATGGAAAAGATGAAATATTTGTACCCAATACACAAGAAAAATAAATAGCATGAACTCATTTGATTAGCACAAAACCAGTTTCTGTAGTTAGTCTGTTGTTTAGTTTGCTTATAAGAGCTGATATCCTTACCAGTCAGCCTATAGTATATTATCCCAGTTGTGTAAAGTGTGTTGTGGTTTCACAGATCTGACAAGGAAATATTTAATCTTCAAGAAAATGGGAGACCTGCTGTCCTGTAAATGTCTGATACATGACCTTGGTTTGTAGAAAGGCATATCTGTGTATAACACTTATAAAACCAGTTCTTGTAAATATGGCTTGAAGCAGCAAGATCTGAACCAGCAAATTTAAATAACTCTAAAATATAGATGTTTTGAGTGAGCTTACAAAAAAGTGATATTTATTAGGATTCATATAAAGCTGACATTCTCTTTATGGAAAAAACAGGGCCATTTGATCTGGTTTGGAAAAAAAAATCCCCAAAAGCCATATTACGGCAGCATGTCTGCAGAAATGAAAGTTTTCCTTAAAAATATATATTTGACTAAAATTCCAACTCATAAAGGAACATCTGACAAAGTCTGAGATCCATTATGTTATTTCATGTTATATCAGTCTCTTTCTTCTTGTTTAAAGAACAATATTGCAATCAGTAAGATCAGAATAATGTTTTTGAACCATGGATTGGCTTTCTTATGAACAATTTTCAGCACATGACTGCTTACTGACATCAATGGAATTTCATATCTGTATCCTGACTCCTGAATCTGTCATTTTAAGCGGTTGCTGCTATTTTCTATGGCTTTTAATATCATTATATCTATCAATATTCACAGATCTAGACAATAAATTTGCTGTCAGGATTTTAAGACACTTATGTACCTTGGTCATGAATAGCCACTTGGAGTCTTTAATCTGTATCACGTTACTGCCTAGGGACATAATAATGAATAAAATGAAGAGTAATGATGTTGGCCACAAAGCTTAGTAAATAAACATTTTTCACAAATCTAACAATTAATGACTAGCTCAGCACAAGGAGTTTTTTTTTCCACCCACAGCTGCCGATTCCACTGGACTTGCTATAAGGCACTCTGGCATTCTTCTACCACAGTTTATGGCACAAGGTGAACACCTGTCGTTATATTTGAGCTGAGATTGCATTACAAATAGCTAGGATAAAGACAGACTTCCATTTCAGTATTCTTGAAAGAGAGGTTTAGAGAAGGCGTCGTGGTATTTATGTCAAGGAGGTTTTAGGAAACAAGCCCCAGAACTACTGACAGAACTTTTCATTTGTTTTAAAACTGATGGCATAGTCTTGCTTATCAGCACTGACAGGACAAGGTCCTGGACTACATTCTGTTGTTATTCCTGTCTTTACCAAGAACTTTCAATTAAGTTGCCTAAAATAAAATTCTGTCAGTGTCAGAAAACAGATCAGTAGCAATAGTAGCAAAGAAGACTGACCATCCATAGCAGGGGTGAAATGCTCCCGGTTCGGGTGTGCCTGCCGGTTGTCGGAGAGCCAGTAATGACGGCAGCGCTAGGCTTCGCCCACCCGCCCGGATGCCGCCATTTGGGTTCTTTTACCCTCTGCGCATGCACAGAACGCTTTGCGCATGCGCAGAGGGTAAAAGAACCCAAATGGCGGCGTCCGGGCGGGTGGGCGAAGCCTAGCGCTGCCGTCGCTACTGGCTCTCCGACGACCGGCAGGCACGCCCGAACCGGGAGCATTTCACCCCTGATCCATAGAAGGTTCTAATGATGGTAGTATAAATGCAGATCTTATCTTGATATCTAGGATATCTAGGCTAGAGGCATTTGAGTACTATAACTGCATACATCTTGAAAAAAAAGTGCCAATAAGATATATTATAATGTTAATCTATATAACTTGGAAAGTTTGAATGATACGATGGCCTAGTGGCATGAAGACGCTCACCTCCTACTTGGAAGGTTGAGAGTTCAATCCTAGGTAGCGGCAGATGTTTCTCTCCTAGGACGCAAAGAAAAAAATATCTGCTGCGAATTCCAGGTAGGTGTCAGGAAGGGCATCTAGGGTGACATGATAACAGTATTCCAATATCTAAGGGGTGGCCACAAAGAAGACGGAGTCAAGCTATTCTCCAAAGCACCTGAAGGCAGGACAAGAAACAATGGATGGAAACTAATCAAGGAGAGAAGCAACCTAGAGCTAAGGAGAAATTTCCTGACAGTTAGAACAATTAATCAGTGGAACAACTTGCCTCCAGAAGTTGTAATGTTCCAACACTGGAAGTTTTTGAGAAAAGATTGGACAACCATTTGTCTGAAATGGTATAGGGTTTCCAGCCTGAGTTGTACTAGAAGACCTCCAAGGTCCCTTCTAACTCTGTTATTTTGTTCTGTTATCTGACCAGTAAATGCTCAGCTCCATACAGTTGCCCTGATTCTACCCCAAATAGGGACTACAAGGTTGTAAAAAGGGAGTTATATAACAGGGAAAGTGGCAAACATAGAGAAAACATGGGCTAAGTTTGTTAACTGGAAACAAGTTACAAACAAAACTCTGGAGAGCTTCTATCTATGAGTATGGCATACAAGGTAGCTGTTGATATAAAAGCATTTGAATTTGTATTCAAGACAGTATCAGAACCCAGTATTTGGATCTGGGATGATGTAAAGTCTATCCAGATAGTATGTGCATATTTACAGAGAAAAAAAATGCCTTTGATACTTTATGAATATTATCCATGGATGATGTTTCCTCTACCAATATCTAATTGACACTGCCATAAGGAAGCTGGTAAAATGTAATGAGCATCGGAAGGAGGAAATTTTTTTAAATCCTGTCAGCTAATCATCTGTAGTTTATAATGAATCAATATCAAACCAATTCTAACACAAACATGCTGCTCCTAGATCATTAAATTTGATCCAAACAATCTTCTCACATCTTAAAGTAGAAAATCTATTTTTTTAATACATTATATTTAATAACATTTTGGAAAGGAGTATTACTATGATGCTGTTCTCCAAAAAGAAGTAGAATGAATTGTCTGTGAGAGTTATGCTTAATGCTGCATTTTACATGGCCACCTACCTGATGAATTGATTACACGTTTTAATACAGTGGGATTTCAACAACAGCTCAGATATAGGTTTGTTAACTAGTTTAGTTGTACAAGTGTTAATGAAACCCTTAGAAACATTTAGGGATCAGGCTTTTTTAAAGTCTCATTACCATATCAAGGGGCTCCTTGTTAATCACTGTCCAAATTCATTTGGATTTATTCTGTCTTATGTATGCTTACAATTAAAATGGTTCAAGGTCCAAGTCAGATTAAACAAATGATTCCCTTGCCCCCATGTATTTGAGCTTGCAGGACTGGTAATAATAAATCACATGGAGGTAAAATATATCATAATTAATTAGAGTCCAAATAATGATGTCCTGCAAGTACCCATGAGCTATTTTATTTTTAGTTATTTCTATATAAAACAAATTAGTATATTAAAATAATAATTCTTAGTATTTTAGTATAGACCAAACCTGCCATTTATACCATTTCATTTTATTTTATTTTATAAGAAAAAAAACTTACTCCTTGTTGAATTTTCAAGCAATTATAGATTTGCTTTTTTTTAACTTTTTTAACTTTTATTTGTATTTCTATGCCGCTCACTCCCAAGGGACTAAATAAGCACAAAAAACACTGTGCAGATTCATAGAGGCCTCACATAACAGTTAAATAGTAATAAGACAATAGATAATGACTGCAGGATTTGAGAGTAGAAGTTTTCTAAATATGTTTGTGCTGATCAACTGGAATCTACTGAACTTGGGTATAAAGTAGGACGTATACAATGCGAAGAGATTAGTTTAGATTTTGTATGCTTTATTTGTGTCTCATTCCTATGATGAGAATTTTTGTATTTCATATTATAGCTATTTTAGTATTATATAACTTTACAATGTTTTATAATTCAATCTTATATTATTGTAGTTTTATTTTTGTATTTGGCATTTTGTTTGTTGCTTGGGACTTGACTCCATATGATAAATATTTAAACAAGAACACCAAACAGAAGCATTACAGTTTGGGGCAAGAGATACACTGCAATTACTTTCTTTTAGGTCTCAAATTGTTTGTTCTAATACCAACTTTGGTGGAGCTGTCCTACATATTAAAAATGTGAGATATACACATAAAATATTCCCAGGTTAGTGATATTTGACAGTAAAATAAAGTGATTTTGTGACACCATAAAAACTAATCTGCATTTGGGATTTTTTTTTTTTGCATCATAATTCTCTATATGGCTCCTTTAGCATTACCGAAATAAAGTAATACAGCCACTGCTCATTTAATGACTACATCAGTTAGCAACTATTCACTATCACTAGAATGGAACTTAGTTGCTAAAGGAGATTTCCCCCCCCTTTTAATAAACACCTTCCTCTCTCCAAACCACATACTGACATTATAAAGCCATGTCCAAATATAGCTAAAGTCCAAACGAAAGCATTTTTTAAAAGTTCTGATAATATAATATAATGTAATAGTTTCATGCAACATTCATGGTAATATTGGAATTGGTAGTTCCTTGTCAATCAACAGTTCAAATATTAAAAAATGTAAAGAAAAAACTATTGGTTTTAAATAACATATTTAAAGTCCTGTTACTAAAAAAAAAACAATTTAAGACACATTTACTGCCATTAAAATGGTGAGGGATTAGCTCATCTAATGCAGAAATGGGAACTATTGACAGGCCAGCCCACCTAGCCCATGGAACTTTAAGTATCTTCTCCTGAATATATTTTCTCTGTTCTTTCACTGGGATATGGTAATTTCCAAAGTACAGTTTAGGTGTTCTGACTAGAAGTGTTTTGTACTAGCAATCATTCAATTGCTTCATCCACGAAGATGACATTTCAAAGTGATTAAAGCAGTTCCTGGATAATATTAGTGAGAGGAGGAACAGTTCCCATCTAGTGAAATTTTGACTAAAATTTGTAATATCACCCAATTTGTGTGAGACATCTGAGGAGTGTTCTGGACTTGAGGTTGAATTTTGTTTCCCCTCCTGATTCAATGGCTGATATACATAAAGAGATCAGTTTGGAATGTTGGAAGAACATTATGCTAAGAATACTTTGGACTTTTTAAGAAATGGACCTGCTTTGAAAGCCAATGAATAGAGAGATAGGGGAAAAGGGAGTAATATTGTAGAAAGGTTTGCTTCAAGGTAAGCAAATGAATATTAACACACCCCAAAGACGAGGTATGAAACAGACACTAAGTAATTTAAATATGGTTAACCTGCCTGCCCTGACTTAACCACAACCTTCTTTTCCATCCAATTCATTCATATATTGGAGAGGAACAAATGATTATTTGAGGAACTATTATCTTGCATACTCTCACATTTTAAAAAAAGATGCTCCTTACTATTTTTTGCCCAATACCTTATTGGATTACAGGTGCTTTTGAAGGTAAGAGGGACCTTCAGAATTATAATATTCCCCACGAGATTACTGATGGACTTTCAATTTGTTAAAAACTAATAACCTCAATTTTCAGTCTCTTCATCTTAATATTCTATGCATAAAAACAAAGCAAGAATATTTTTTGTATCCTCCAACTCAGGGTCATCTGCCAGGATAGGCAAAAGAGTCAAAATGGCAACATAGCCAAGCAATCAGGCACAAGTCTTTTTAATAAGGATTGATACATGTTTAAAAGAGGAGTATTCATCAGGTGCTTGTGGTTGACATCTTGACTTTTTTGCACCCCATCCAGACATGCCCTTCAACTACAGGATTACCTCCTACAATATAATGGAGAAATTCATTACTATTGTTAGCTTATCTAAAAGGGTAAAAATATTTTAGAGGTGAGTGCAACTTTTAACCATGACAACCATGCAGTTTTCTTCAAGACATTATGGAAGTGGTTTGCTGTTCATTCTGAGTCTTTTTAATTTTTGTTTTATTTTGGTTTTTTTTACTTCCCAATCCATGAAATTTCACAGTGATCCCTATCCAAGAAATAATCAAGACCAATTTTGCATAACTTTTTGAGATCAATCTGGGTTGGCTAGATGACCGAGTCATGAAAGCACTGATCTTACCTATGTCTTATACAGTACATATCAATGTTTACAATTTTGCCATGTGGCTCTTTGTGATCCAATCTGCATTTGGGATAAAAATATAAAATTAAAAAGAGAAGCGAAAGGTTGTAAGTGATTGAAAAATGGGAAACAGATTTCCTTTAACTTTCCTGTTAAATATGCTACTTTACCACAGAATAAGATTCTCTACATTTCTTGGCAATCTTCTTAACATGAAGTATGAAAACGAAGCAATTAAATCCTTTTAAGCTCTTTTCTTGACTTATTTATTGCTTTTCTAATGCAGACAAATCAGCTAAAACATTTTATCTCTCAATAAATTACCCACAGAATCCAAAAGTTGGTTTCATACAGTGTGGTTTTAGCCTCTATGCTCTTTTGATAATACTAAAATAATGTTCTTCCTCTGAGTTTGACTAGCAAAACTATCAGATTCAAAGACAATCAGGGTGTCCAAACATGAGAGTATGATCTCAATAGAATAGAATTCTTTATTGGCCAAGTGTGATTGGACACACAAGGAATTTGTCTTTGGTGTATATACTCTGTGTACATAAGGAGAATAAAATACATTCATCAACAATAAAAAGATACAACAGTGATAGTCAAGGTTACTAATAAGCTATCAAATCGTACTAAGAAACATATAAAAACAATATAAATTGAAAGATACAAGCAACATGGTTATAGTAATAAGTGGGAAGAGATAGATACTAGGAAGGAAGAGAAGAATAATAGTAATACAGTCTTAGTAAATTATTTGACAGTGTTGTGGGAATTAGTTGTTAAGCAGAGTGATGGCATGGGGGAAAAACTGTCCTTGTGTCTAGTTGTTCTGGTGTGCAGTGCCCTATAGCTGTGATGGCAAACCTATGGCACGCATGCCCAAAGTGGCACGTGAAGCCATGTCGCCCGGCACGCGCGGCCTTGCCTGTTTGTCTAACAGGTTTCTGGCGCACATGTGCACGCGATGATCAGCTGTCCTTCGCGCGTGCGGCAGTGCCGAAAACCGGTGTGCACATGCGCGCCGGCCAGCTGATTGTTGGGCACGCATGTGCGCTAGAACCCGGAAGTTCGGCTTTTCTGGAGTGCGGCCCCGATGAGCATGCGTGCCCTATAGCGTATTTTTGAGGGTAGAAGTTGAAACAATTTATGCCCAGGATGTGAGGGGTCTGTAGATATTTTCACAGCCCTCTTTTTGACTCGTGCAGTATACAGGTCCTCAATGGAAGGCAGGTTGGTAGCAATTGTTTTTTCTGCAGTTCTAATTATCCGTTGAAGTCTGTGTTTGTCTTGTTTGGTTGCAGAGCCAAACCAGACATTATGGTGGTGCCAGATGACAGACTCAATAATTCCTCTGTAGAACTGAATCAGCAGCTCTTTGGGCAGTTTGAGCTGTCTGAGTTGGCGCAGAAAGAACATTCTTTGTTGTGCTTTTTTGATGAGGTTTTTGATGTTAGGTGTCCATTTTAGATCTTGCGATATGGTAGAACCTAGAAGTGACTGAGATCAAGGGCTATAGAGGTAAAAAAAAAAAAAAAAAAATAAACTTGCTTGAAATAAGAGGGAAAGCAGATTGCAAACTTCAGTAGTTTAACAGAGGGATCTTTTGAGATGCAGTCATTGGTGTACAGAGAGAAGTGGAGAGAGCACACAGCCCTGGGGAATTCCTGTGCTAATTGTGCAGGTATCTGATGTGATTTTGCCTAGCTTCACCTGCTGCTTCCTGTCTGTTAGGAAGCTTATGATCCATTTACAAGTGTGTTCAGGTACCACTAGCTGGTTTAGTTTAGTTAGAAGAATCTCCGGAATGATGGTATTGAATGCTGAGCTGAAGTCTACAAAGAGGACCCTTGCATAGGTCTTTGGAGAGTCAAGATGTCATAGGATGTAGTGCAGAATCATATTAACAGCATCATCTGTTGATCTATTTTCTCGGTAAGCAAATTGCAAGGGGTCTAACAGTGGATCCGTGATGGTTCTCAGGTGGCCGAGCATTAGTCTTTCAAAGGTCTTCATAACTACAGATGTTAGAGCAACCGGTCTGAAGTCATTCAGTTCTTCAGTTCCTTGATGGAGGGCTTCTTCGGCACTGGGATGATAGTGGAGCGTTTGAAGCAAGAAGGAACATGGCATATCTCTAGTGATTTGTTGAAGATTTGGGTGAATTGGTCAGCACAAGTTTTAAGCAAGAAGGAGTTATCTTGTCTGGACCTGGTGCTTTTCCTGGCTTTTGTCTCTGAAATAGGCTTTGCACCTCATTCTCTGTAATCACCAGAGGTGGTGGGTCCAATAGGATAGGGTAGGCTGTAGTAGGCTTGGCTGTTGTTGGTGTGTCTGAGATGGGGATTGTGGAGATGGGTGGCATCTCCACAATTTTTTAGATCCACTTGGATCTAAAAAATGAATCTGGAGGACACCCTAGAAGTAGAACTTTAACTCTCCAGAAACTTCCTGAAAGTGAAAGTGTTTGCTTTTTTTTCCTGCTTCCTAGGAACAGGTAAATATAAATGCCTTATCTAAGTAGTATCTTCAACATTGGGTGAAAACCATTATGAATGAAGGCAAATATACATGTCCCAGGATACGTATTGGATCCTGAAACCATTATCTCTACTTGTCTTTTCTATTTTTAAATGAGATTACTTATAATCAGCTAGCCACTCTATGCCTTGCTATAAATGTCACTCAGCAATTCAGGATAGACGAAATTAGCAAAGCTATGATTTCGAATAATAATTGTGAGGGCAAACACAGTGAAAGTGATTGGATTACTGCAATATACTCTACATGGGGCTGCCCTTGATGGTCATTTGGAAATTTAAGTGATCCAAAATGGATGAGCTTAGGTAGTTATGGGCATATCTTTGTATGCTCATACAGCCCTCTACTTCATAGGCTGCAGTTTATCAGTGTATCATTGGAGTCCCAGTGGATAATCACTTAAATATGAGCCAGCTGCCAAAGAAGCCAACACTAGGCTGCATAAACAGAGGGATAGAATCAAGATCACATGAAGTGTTAATACCACTTTATAATGCCTTGGTAAGGCCACACTTGGAATACTGCATCCAGTTTTGGTCATCACGATGTAAAAAAGATGTTGGGACTCTAGAAAGAGTGCAGAGAAGAAGAACAAAGATGATTAGGGGACTGGAGGCTAAAACATATAAAGAACACTTGCTGGAATTGGGCATGTCTAGTTTAATGAAAAGAAGGACCAGGGTGATATGATAGCAGTGTCCCATTATCTCAGGGGTTGCCACAAAGAAGAGGGAGTCAAGCTATTCTCCAAAGCACCTGAGGGTAGGACAAGAAGCAATGGGTGGAAACTAATCAAGGAGAGAAACAACTTAGAACTAAGGAGGCATTTAGCAGCGAGATTGGCATATAATTTTTTATCATTTGAGTATCTGTATCTTCTTTTGGGATTAATGTTATAAATGCCTCGGTCCATGAATTTGGTATTTTGGCTCTCTCTAATACTTCATTGTATATCTGTAACAATTTCCTCCAATGGTTCCTGAAATGTTTTATATATTTCTGCGGGCATCCCATCCGGTCCTGGTATTTTATTGGGTTTTTTTGTTTCTTTCTTTTTTCTTTTTTTTTAAAGTCTGTTTATTGAATTTTAACATTAAAAACAAATATACATTCATATTCTTCAATCCTAAGACATCGACATCTATTTGGTTATTTACATACGTTATTTCATCTCATTTATTCTATTATTTCTATTTCTATTAATGAACAGTTTAGTCTGCACTAGCTGCTGCAGCAATGCTCATTCTCTCTACTACCCACATTACTTCTATACTGCTCTATTTGCATCATCTGAAATAAATGTACATTCTGTATAAATGATACATACACAGAACACTTGCATGTATAGTACAAAATAACATAAAAATCTTACTTAACACTAAAGTAATATTCTTAAAAGACAAAAATAACAATGAGCGTATACTTCTGCTGTTATGTATTATATCAATTACCTTTTCTATAGTATCCAAATTAAGTAAACATATGTAAAACCATTATTTTATATATAAAACTATCTAAAAAACAATTGTTGATATCTTGATCATTGTTACAAATTATAATGACAGAGATACTAATTGTTTTTAAAACTTTACACACATTTTACATCCAAATCAGTGCATATGAGTGTAGCAAAAACAAGAAAACAGAGAAATAAGAGGGAAATTTCAACTTAACAAAGGAAACCTTTGAGGTCTGCAGAAGTGTATTTTTGGTAACTCACTTGCATTGGGGCTATCATCCGTCAAACTATCAAGATGAGAAGTAAACTTTTCAATAAATATAGACTAAAAAGGGGGGACAGTGTTAAGAAGGAATGCTGGTGTCCTGCTGAAATAAATGGTTGGTTGAAACAATAGTCAAGCCATTATTGCTATTATCCTTACTAAATTATTCTTAGTGTGTGTGTGAGAGAGAGTGGGGGGAGGGAGATAGGAGGGAGGGAGATATTATATATGTTTATATTGCTCACTTCAGCAATATCAAAATAGACTTAGCATAGTCCAGAGCAGGGCATGGGAACCTCACCTACTATTTCTTGGAAAGTTTATTTCTGAGGAAGGTCATCTGAAAATAAAAAAAGAAATAACTGAACAAAGAAACAATAATAACTGGCAGTTCATCATTTTCTAATGGACCAAAAGAATGATAAAGTTTGCATTTTGCAAAAATCTATATAAATAGATTGATTTAAAATGCTGCTTGACTTGTGAAGAAAGTTAAACAATACAAACAACTCGAAAGATTCTCATAAAAAGACAATTTACTAAAAGCACAACACTTCCTTGAATGGTTTTTTTGGCTAGAATCAATATGTTGCCACAAAAATCTGGTTTTCATCATCTAAACACTTGAAATAAGAACACATAATTTAGCAAAAAATAATGATGGTTGCCACTTAGCTGTGCAGGGCAGTGTAGTGTTAGAAATAGCTTTCCAATGATATTTTTGTTCACGGCCTAGGACTATTTCAGCAATAGAAGTAATTACTGTGGTTTCTGAGGGCAGCATTTAACTCTATTACTCTTCCAATACTGTATACAAACATTGAGCCTGACTCCAGTAAGGCCTGGTGGGGCCTCAAGCAGGGCTGCAGCCACATCCTTGCTTTCAAGTCCTTAGGAAACCTTGGCAAAGAAAAGATTAACTCACGCTATGGTGTCATTACCTTTGATCCAATTTCTTGTCCATTGGAGAGGGAAAAACTTGCTTTATGAACTAGAAGTAACAAACTGTGGCATTACCATATTTTTCGGAGTATAAGACACACCGGAGTATAACACGCAGCTTAGTTTTTGGGGAGGAAAATAGGAGAGGGGGGGGGAATCTGCCCACCAGATTTTCATCTGGCTAGCGTCCTTAGTCTGGTCAGCTTCAGCACATTAGTTTGCTGGTTTTGATCGCTTTTTATCCCCTGCTTGGGGATAAAAAACAGCTTCTAAAGCACAACTGATCTTTGGAGAGAGAAGCAATGAGAAAAGCAGGCAAAGCACGGAGATCGGTTCACTCGCTAGCACCTCGTTAGGGCTGAAAAAAAGCTTCTAAAGCACAGCTGAGAGTCAGAGCAGGCAAAGCACAGAAGATCGCTCCTTGTTAGGGCTGAAAAAAGCTTCGAAAAAGCTACATTCGGAGTATAAGACACACCCAAATTTTCAGCCTCTTTTAGGGGGGGGGAAGTATGTCTTATACTCCGAAAAATATGGTAATTATCTCTGTAAGCTATAAATGGTGAGGAGTTTTGCTTATGTAAGATTGTGGCTATTTAGTATGTATTCAATTTAACAATGTGATACAGTATTGACTGTGAAATGTCATGATCTCTACAAGTGGTTGCTAAAAGCTTTCCTACTTAAGGCTGCATTGATTGAAAAAAAAAGGAAAGATGGAAGAACGAAAGGATTTCAGGTGTTTGAAATGAAAGATAGAAAAAATATTTTAAAGCTTAGTCTGAGTATTTATAATTCAAGAATGGAGATTGGAACATAGCGAACCTAAAACTTTTACCTAATTTTCAGAATTATACATCTACTATTAAGTAAGCATGGAATCCATATTTTTTCACTTATTCAAGTGCACATTTTACTCATTCAGGTGCACATATCTGCTGGAGTGAAGTGTAGAACAATTCAGTTTCATAACTGGATTATGTCTGTCATTTGTACTTCAGTAACTGTCTGGTTTGGCACAGCAACCAAACAGGACAGATACAGTCTTCAACAGATACCGTGTTTCCCCGAAAATAAGACAGGGTCTTATTTTCTTTTGACCCCCGAAATATGGCCTTGGCCTTATTATTGGGGGGGGTCTTATTATTTTGGGGGTGCAGGAGGCCCCTAAACCTCATCCCGCGGCAGGGGGACTGGTGCCGGAGCGCCAATCAGCTGCTTTGCCGGTGCTGCTCAGGCTGCCACCTCCAGCAATCGTGGCAGCTTTTTCGTTGCTTCCCGAGGTGAGGAGGCGAGGCGGGGGGGAGAAGGGGAGAACATGCCCCACATGCACCTGCCATCCACACGGAACAGCCTTGCGGAGGCCACTCCTGCAAACCCTAGCTCGCGCGCCCCTTCTCTTAGTGGCCGCCGCAAAAAGAGCGGCTGCAAAAAAACTCTTGCCAGTCCTAGCCCTGTCGACCTGGGACTGGGGTGAGGGGGACTGGCGCCGGAGCTCCGAGCAGCGGCTGGTGTGGGCTGTCTGCGCAGCCATGAAGCGGGATCAGCGTGGTCGGTTCTTGCCCGCAGCATTGCCGGTGAGGATCAGGTCAGAGCTGCTGACGCTGATGCCCGAGATCAGCAGGCCAGATTCGGTGACCTGGACACACCACTGCCACTCGGGAGAAGAAGAGAGAGAGGAGGCGCTGCGAGAGAGCGCCCATTTCTCACGTTCTTGTCCTCTCGGGCGGCAGCAGCGCGTTCAGCTCCCCAAATCTGGCCTGCTGATCTCAGCTGGCAAAGGGGAGTGGCATGTGGGGGTGGCAGGTGGGGAGGGGTGGGACGGCAGAGAAGCAAGACGCATGGAGCAAGACAGGGCTTCCCTTGCTGTCTCTTACCCCCCCTCGCAGGGCATGGCAGGAGCTGGAAGCCCGAGATCAGCAGGCCAGAGTTGGTGAGCCGGAGGCACTGCTGCTGCTCGGGAGAAGAAGAGAGAGAGGAGGTGCTGTGAGAGAGCCCATGTCTCACGTTCTTCTCCCGGGCGACAGCAGCGCGTTCAGCTCCCCGAATCTGGCCTGCCGATCTCGGCTGGCTGGGTGGCTTTTATTATTTATTCGGAATCAAGCCAGCCTCTCAGCGTGGCCCAGCACCGAATCCCAGCTCCTTTTCAGAGCAGGCGGGACGCTCGGGGGACGTGCATCAGTTGCTTTTCCTTGGGGGGGGGAAGTGGGGGGTGAGAGCCGCAAACCCAGTGGCGTCCTCCGAGCAGAAGGAGACGAATTTCACCAAGGCTGGGCTGCATTGTCTGCCAAAGCGGCAGGGCTGTGTAATGCTCCAGTTGGAAAGGAAGTCGGGGTGTGTGAAAGGGTGGCGGTGGGGGGGGAGATAGCCGTGCACTCTCTTCCCAATGATTTATTTAAACAGCCAAGCGTTGCCAGAAAGACTTTTTTGCCCGCCAGTCGGAGTGACGGACAGACCCCGCTTTGCCTTCTACAAACGACCAGCGCTCAACTAAGTCTGGGGGAAAGCCGTAGATGGGGAAAAGGGGCGCACGCGGGGAGGCTCTCTCACAGTGCCTCCTCTCTCTCTTCTTCTCCTGAGTGGCAGCTGTGCATCCGGCTCACCAAATCTGGCCTGCTGATCTCGGGCAGCAGCGGCTCTGACCCGATCCTCGCCGGCAATGCTGCAGGCAAGAACCGACCACACTGATCCTGCTTCATGGCTGCGCAGACAGCCCACACCGGCCACTGCTCGGAGCTCTGGTGCCAGTCCCCCTCCCCCCAGTCCCAGGTCGACAGGGCTAGGACTGGCAAGAGTTTTTTTGTGGCTGCTCTTTTTGCGGCTGCCACAAAGAGAAAGGGCACGTGAGCTAGGGTTTGTGGATGGCAGGTGCGTGTGGGGCGCATGGGGCATGTTCCCCCCTCCCTTTCTCCCCTCTCCGACCTCGCCTCCTCACATCGTGTTGTTTGCACGGCAGCTGCGCATGAGTCTAAGTATTGGGGGGGCTTATTTTTTGGGGGGGGGCTTATTTTTTGGGGGGGGCTTATTCTAGCGCATGCGCTCAAAAGCCCAATTGGGCTTATTATCCGGAGAGGTCCTAGTTTTGGGGAAACATGGTAGGTAGGACTGCAGAAAAACAATTGCAACCAGCCTACTTTCCTTTGAGGACCTGTATATTGTGCGCATCAGAAGGAAGGCGGAGAAAATATCTACAGACCCCTCACATCCTGGATATAAACTGTTTCAATTCCTCCCCTCAGGACGCCACTATAGGACATTTCCTGACAAAACAATTAAACATAAAGACAATTTTCCCCCATGCTATTACTCTGCCAAACACCTAATTCCCACAGCAGTGTCTTATGCCTAAGGATATTTACCCATGTAATAGCACTCCATATTGGTATTATTCTTCTCATCTTTCCTATTACCTTTTCCTATTGGTATCTTATGATTTATCACTGTTTGTATCCTATTATTTATGATTGTACCTTATGATTTATGCTTTATCATTTTGCTGTTTTTATGTACACTGAGAGCTTATGCACCAGAGACACATTCCTTGTGTGTCTTGGCCAATAAAGAATATTCTATCAGTTTTTATTAGAGATGAAGCACAGAAAACATTAACAGAAGCAAAATTAAAAAGACGAAACACAAAACAGGATATAAGATCCTAACAGAGATTTGAACTGAATTAATGTACATGCAAGTAATACTTAAAGCACTGGATTTTATTTATCAAATGTTGCTTTTTGATTTCATAACAAGAGGATAACTTGTGGATTTTAGAAGGAAGTACAAATATTGAAGGTCCAGACTCTGTATCTGTGTTTCAGAAACCTAAACTGTTCTTAGAAGCAAGTAGAAAATATATTTGCCCTTATCTCGTTTCTAAATTATATTCCAGTCTGCAAGAATGAAAAATGCCCCTTCAGAAGTTAACCACCATGTTATCCATGAATATAACCATAAATACTAGTCTCATAATTAGAGTGTTCAATAGCTCCCTCCTTTACTGAACACTATGTTAAGACTTAGGATAAGACCTGGCAGAATCAGAAAGTGAGGGAAGGCATTCATATTCTCTCTCCATAATTTCAGATGACATCTTAATATCTGCTCTAAAGAACATATCAGCTCAGCACCTGACTGAGGAAAGCATCAGTAAGACGTTTAGAAGAAGAAAGTAACTTGTACAGTAAAAATCAGAATGAGATATTCTGATACTGCTATTTTTTTCCCCTCCAGTGACTTATTGTCCTTCATTTTCCTGCTGCTTAAAGTATCTGTTTTAATTTATATTCCACATTTAGACAAAATTATAAATGTAGAAGAAAAGATGGCTATTTTCTCTCCGCCTCTCTCTTTCTCTCTCTCTCATTTTTTCTTCCATTAACATTTCCACAAATTGCCTTTTTCTCATAAGCATTCCTAATACTTGTAAAGGAAATCAACTCTGATAGTTCTTTGGAAGAACAGATATTTAAGCCAAAACTCAAATACTTTGGCCACCAAATGAGAAGAAAGGATTCATTGGAAAAGATCCTGATATTGGGAAATTTTGAAGGAAAAAGGAGAAGGGTACAGCAGAGGATGAGAAGGTTAGATAATATCATCGATGCAATGGCGTGGATTGGGGGGAGCTCCAGGAGACAGTAGAGAACAGATGGGCCTGGCATGATATGGTCCATGTGGTCACAAAGACTTGGACACGACTTACCAACTGAACAATTCCTAATACTCACAAACTCATATCTAACTTCTACATAACTTATATTTCCCAGTGGCATTGTGAAAAGCAACTTGCATTTATCTTTTATTTTGCTTTCTCTTTTATAAAGGAGTTAAACAATACTGTTCATCAACAAATACTGCATATTACTTTAAAAACACAGAAAAGAAAGGTGGTATATATATACCCCTCTCTCTCCATATTCTTCCCCTCTTTTCAGTTATTCTGAGTTACTCCATGAGAGTTTAGGCCTCCACCAAGGTCTTTTTCAGTACACAACTAATTCTTTCTATTAAGCTTACTTTGCCATAACAGTGATTTCTTTGTACTTGTCTGGTGTGTTAACCAGCTATGCAGTACAATAATACAACCACTAAATTACAGTGCCTGCCATTGCCTTTTGTATCACACCTCTAACAGGTGCTATTACATGATAGTCAAACTATAATAATATATCCTGCAATGTTAATCATATTACTTTTTAATAAACAATAATATACTGGTGAATACCGCAAAACATTGTTTAGTGAATACATTGGTATAAACCCCTAAATTGCAGAGTTTGCATTATGAACAATAGTGTTGAAGGCATGAAAATTGAATAGTATTGCCTTCCTAGTTCAGAGAATAAGTATGTATTGAATAATAATGTGGAAGTACTGTAGTTAAGGAAAAAAGCCTTGATTTAATAAATGTAATTTCTGGTATAGATTATCAAAGATTCAGATTATCTCTAAGTGGCATTCTACAATGGCAATTGTAACTATATGTACATCACCCAGAGTCACTTGATTGTGAGATGGATGGCTGTATAAATATAATGAACAATTAACTAAATAAATAGGGACCGGGATTGTTGTTGCTAAGTGATGCGGCCATAAGAGCCGAGGTGGCGCAGTGGTTAGAGTGCAGTACTGCAGGCTACTTCAGCTGACTGTTCAGCAGTTCAGCGGTTCAAATCTCACCGGCTCAAGGTTGACTCAGCCTTCCATCCTTCCGAGGTGGGTAAAATGAGGACCCAGATTGTTGGGGGCAATATGCTGACTCTGTGAACCGCTTAGAGAGTGCTGTAAAGCACTGTAAAGCGGTATATAAGTCTAAGTGCTATTGCTATTGCTATAAAGTGTGACAACATGTGACTGATCACTTAGTGATGGAAATCACGGCAGTCCCAGTTGCCAAAATAACCCCAAGACATGTGGGCCATTAAACAGGAAGTGGTGGGAGTCAGGAGTCTCAGAGTGTGCAGGTGCCACAGGGGAATGGGATTATGATCTTGTTACAGGCAGGCAGTAGGGAGTACAGGCAAGGTGGCAGAGACCGCAGAAGATGGGGGTGTTGAAACCAGCAGGGAAGGATGCAAATAGCGATCACATGATCTCTATTCACTGCAAGATCATAATGAGAAGCCAGGTACATGAGCACCTGAATTGCAATTAATAATCCAACCGCAAGGATGTTAAAATATACTGTATATATAGTGTATGTATATATAGTGATTCATATATATAGTGTGTATACACACACACACACACACACACACACATACATACACACACTATATATATAGTGATTCAAAGATTTCTATATTAAATCAAGTACATACAATTTAAGTGAAAGCATATGGAGCATATTTGTATACTGTATATTATAAACAAATATAATTCTAATACAAAAGAATTAATAATGATTAAAGATCTTGCCTATCACATTTGAAAGATTCTGCTACATTACCATGACATTTTAAGATATCTTATGGAAATATTTATAAGACTATTTTGCTATGAATCAGTTGTATTATCATGGTTAAATGTGATGCTGTTTTATTATTTCCTCTGAAGATGTAGAACTATTACTTCATATCAGTAATATGAAATGCATGTAACCATGAAATGTATTTCTGAAGTTTTCTTTATGTGTCTCTATGTATGAAAAGATATAGACACACAAAGAGATATACACACACACACACACACACACACACACACACACACACACACACACACACAAACATACAGTCATACACCACTAATAATCTGTGAAAGACAGTCTGGTTACTCATATGTAAAATGTGAACATTCCAGAACACTGATGTCTGATTCATAAATAATGACTATTGACATATTAAGATTTATAGTATATGTAATCTAATCTGTGGACCCATCATAAAATGAAGTAGTAGCTATTCATTTAAAAAGCTGGCTTCTAATGTCTTCTCTTCATTAAATGGCATAACTGAATGGGCCATTATTTTATATGCTTTATAACCTATTCATGACAGAACTAGACAGCTTTTATTAGAAAGACACCAAAACATAGAAAATCACTAAAAACCACTAACTCCACAAAAACCACTAATCAGATATAGTTATGCAAATAGTGTACTAATGTGTATCATACATTAAACTGTGCAGAAACAGTTTTTCCTGAACTTATAGAACATTTATAACTTCCATTAAATGATAGTAATAGTATTTATTTTGACTTTCAACAAATCCTTCTCATAGATAGAAGAGGTTAATTGGCTGTTAACTGCACATTACATTCAATGCCAAAATTAAAACAGTAATTTTGGCATACTGAAATTTACTTTAAACACATTTACAGTATTTCTAACAACAAAGTTTAAATCCTGTTTACCATTCTACCTTTAACTACATGTTTTAAGATTTTTATATAGCTCTAACTCAAATTCATGTATATTTGTGTGCATGAATGTATGTGTGTGTGTATATATACACACGTATATATCTCAGGTATACAAATGAATATTTATGCAAAACTGTAAACATTTAAAAATAATCCTATTATAGTCAACTAAAAAGCAATAAAAACGTAACAGGGTTAAACATATAATGCACACACTAAAGTTACAATTAAGTACTTAAAACATTTAGTATTTCTTCCGAATTCTAAACACAAACACAAAAAGATGTTGATAACCAATTTTCTGAAATACATTTTTAACTTCATCTCTTTCACAGTGTTAAAGATGAACATTTTACGTGACCAGTGGCTCAATGGCGCAGCCTATGTGTAGAAAAGTAGAATATACGCATATGTACTATTTCTGAGAGAATGGTCATCTCACTATAGCTCAGCTAAAGAGAGCAAAGACAAAATTGTTGGCAGCTTCATAAAAGTTAAATGCTATAAATTTATTCTGCAAAGCAGTTCATCTTTATTTTGTGCAGCTTTTATTTAAAACTATGACTATCGTTCTTTATATCTATTTAGCAGCACTTAACAACACAGAAGCTTTTATCATGCATTTTGTGGATAATTTGCTTTTTTGAAAAATGTCTAAGCTTATTTTTTGATGAACTGTTAGCTAAATCTTTTTAGTGAATAACATTTGTTTCCAAGATAAAAGCTAGGAATTTATCAAGTAAACAAAACAACATAAAACCAATTTTGTTATTGTTGAAAAATATCTTACATGGTTATTGTACAAAATATAATATATACGTGCAAGTAGCTTCTACTAATAACAAATTAAAATTATTTCTATGGTAACTTTTTTAGGAATAAATATAATAAATGCTGTTTTTTTTAATTAAAGCAAATTTCCCTATATACAGCCTTATGAGATATGTTGGCAGTAACAGTAACATGTACAAAATAATAATTCCAACTTCTTTAAAAACTGAACACCAGAAACAGAGTACATTATTATCCAAAGATCTCTTTCTTTGTTATGCAGAACAACTTTCTAATCCAGATACCGAAAAAGAATAGCATTCACAATTCTTTTCCCCCTATTTTATTGCAGAAGTGACCCCAAAAATTTACTCAAGCTGAGTAAACATAAAAGATAGTTGAAACAGTATACTATCACAACATAATAACAATGAAATTAAAATATATTTGGAAAGAAAAAAATCCCAATATATTTTAAAATCTTTTCTTTAATTTTTTATCAGAAAACACTTATTAAGATGTAACAGGCATATAATGCAAGCTGTATCAGGCCCGCTTGTTTAAAAACAATTGCTGTATACTAAAACAACACAATACAATATTTTGATTTCTGGTTTTACAAGGACTTTACCTTCAGTTCCATAAATGGTATTGCTATCATCGAAACATTTTTTTCAGGGAAATTTTCCTAGTTTCTTTACTTCTTCTTTACATTAGCAATTTTCCTGTTCATTTTAAACAACTTTTATGATTTACAAAACTTTGATATTATAAATTACATTTGAAAATATCACTGATGCAGCATTACATAGCCTAGATTAATTTGTTTAAAATATTATTTGTTTGATATGTTTAATCCCAATTCAAATATATAATTTTGTTCTTTTACATGCATAGTCATATTTGGATAATAGTAGCATCCATATAATATAAACTACATAATTTATGCAATAATTTCTTTAGCCATTCACTGCTTCTAATATTTCTCTGCCTATACATTTCCAGCGTGTGATTAATTTATTATCATTCTTATACAAACACATGGCTTGTGGAGAATTTGTTAAGCTAAAAGCAAGATTTTAGTCAGCAATTTCCAAATAATAGAATTGTGATAGAAAGGGGAAAAAAGTTTAAAAAATTAGAAAGTGAATGTGTGTGGAATCTAAACATGATTAATGATCACATCTTCATAGAAAACCAACTCTCTGCACCTTTTATGATTGCTGAAGTAATTTATATTCATTGCATAAAATAAATACAAGATACTTTATAGAAGTGTAGGTGTATGGTCTATAGCTAAAGTAACCAAACATTTTAGAATTAAATCAGAAAGACTAAGCAGCAGGTATTTAAAAAAAAAAAAAACACTTTCAGCATTCCATCCAGGAGTTCACAAAAAGGAATGGTTAATTTCTTTTTCCAAAACATCAGCAACTAAACTCAATCTGTCATTCGGTTAAAATGTTTTTCAGCATTATTCGGTTTAGCATTCTAAACTGAAGGTGGTCTGCATGTTGAACTTAGCACTATGTGGGTTATAGTCTTTGTTTGCAGTTTTAACTGGGGATTGCACCTTAGCTACCGTAGTTCAAGCGTAAAAATACTTTGTCTGCAGCACTATATACTGTTGCCAGAGACCCTCTAAATCCTTGAACCAACTGTGTCCTCTGGTGTCACAGAAGATAATGCCAATTTATTGCAATCTGTGGCTTTTTTAACCGATTAAAATTAAGCCGTAAATATGTGACAATGAAATTAGCACATTTAGAGAGTCTCTTTTCCCACATCCCATTTTGCGCCAGTGTGGTTGATCCCTGTAACACTACGCGGGTGCAATTTTAATGATTTTGCAAGGTTTTGATGTTCATAGGGGGGAAAAAAAGACTTGGTGTTTGTGGAGAAGCTAGATATGGAAGCTGAGAAGCAGTGATTGGAGACCTGGTGACATCATCTCTGTTTTCTGATAGAATCGGTGTCATTTTCTTCCCAATGATAAGACAATTTACTGACAGAGCCCGATTAGAGACAATTTTATTAGAAAATTCACTTCTGTCGAAGAGCAAGGAGTGATAAAATTTCAGCCTTAGGGAATAACTAGGGGGAAAAAATCTTCCAGTCCCATTATTCTCTCAAAATAATTTACCAAACTGATAAGCAAACAAGTATTTTTTGAAAACATGTGATTTATATGATAAAAGGTATAAATCAGAAACGATACTTCAAATGGTTATGCTATGGAAAGTGCTCTTCTGTAGTTTATAAAATTACAAAATAAATTGCTAGGATTCTTTAACATGAAAACGTTATGACAAAAGAAAAACTAAGGCAAAAGTAACTTATTTCTAATATGCATTTGTATACATTTGTATTTGCTTACAGAATTAACAACACCAAAACTGCAAAATGAGACAGGGAAAACACATTTTAATGCTCAAAAATAAGAAATAAGAAAAGGCATAGACTTACTATTTTATTTATATTAAAAATAACCCATTTTTGTTTTTATGATTTGGTAGTTCACAATGTGCACCCAGTATCATATCACACATATCTTTTCAAAATAATAGAACAAACTATTCATAGGCATTATCCATGTCTAAAACCTGTATCACTTAGAAAACTTTGAATAAGCATAGAATCTCAAAAATAAACATTAAATTACAACAAATTTGATTCCTTCCAAAAACACTATCTTAATTATCTTCTTCACATTAAAATCTGTATGTATGTGACAGTACACACTCAAAAAAAAATTATTTGAACACTTACCCACTTTCCTGAGACAAAACTCTACTGAATATAATGGGACTTTTTTCAGAATACACTTTTATGTGATTTTGTTGTTAATGGATAGCAAAAGAGGCATAATAAGAAATGCAAACATGTCAGTATAGTTAAAATAATCCTAATAGCTGAAAGGCATTGGAGGCCTGCCACTTCTTTATTACACTTCTACTGGCAATTATTGAAGAGTAATAGTAAAAAAAAAGATATAACCTAAATACTAATCTGTAAAAAACAGCACAACATAGTATATGTGTGAGGAGAAAATATATCAATTTTACAGTAATACACTATAAAAGAAACATTTTAAAAAAATAATAGTTAACATTTTCACCTTGAATATATGTACTCCAAACACAAAAAAGTATTTCATAAAATGCTGCATGCAATCAACATATTTTATTTGGTTTCATCATAACTGCTATAAGTTGTTTGCTTGCATCACAAGTGCTATAAACTGTTCTTTTAAAATTGCCCATTTTTGTATGAGAACATAACTGAAGAGAATGAAATATTTCCATATTGCAGCTAAGGTGCTATTGAACAACTTTAATTTTTTTTTTTCAGAAAAGTTTAATACAAGGTGTACATTCTTGTATACATAGACACTCACCCACACAAACATACATACACATCCTTTCATTATCTTTCACGTGTGTTTACATGTGCAGAAGGCAATCAGGATTGCTGATGAAGCAAAAATAGATTTCACGTTCTAATAATTGTTTATCTGTTCATAGCATTTATCTAGCTAAAGTAAAACTTCTGATTCTGATACCCAGTTTGTAAAACGGACATGTCTGAATGGTTTAACTAAAAACAGATAAATTGGATAAAGAAAATGTGGTAAACATACAATATGGGGCATCAATGTAGTTCTGTAGCATGTCTGAACATTATGTTATGGATGATGACATAAACAAGCTAACACAAGGATACATTTATATTGTTTGAAACTGATGTATGAAAGACAACTGTTGAGACTCAAATATTAATGCAAAGAAAAAAACCCCAAATCTTTTGTTGTCTCCCTTTCTCTATTTTTTTTAAATAAGGGATATAGAACATTGAAAGATCATGTTTTAGTCCTCTGTTGTTTCCCATAAATAAGAGATACAAATACCTGGAAACTATTAATCCATGTATAAATTTCTTTAGGGTTAGTCACAGCCCACAAACCACAAGTAACCTCTCTTTAAATGAGACATCCTAGATTACAGATTATATATTCTTTTCAAACCTCCACCAAATAATCACTAGGGGTGGGAGCGCAACAGGTCAAGAGATATCACTATGAAAAAACCTACCTGTAAAAATCAAGCCTTCATGCATTATTACTGGATATAATTGAATAATGTTGAAAAAGGATAATATCTACATTGGTGGTTGATTAGAGGATGTCAGTTATGAGAGTACATAAGCGCCCATAGTCACAGCAAGACTCAAAGTCCCAGTAGGCTTCAAAGAAACACTTATTTCCCCTTCTAGAACTCTGCTTTCTAGCAAAGCTGCAATCACAATGTTCTTGTTTAATGACATCATAAAAAATCAAAACACTTTAAAACAAATTGATGTACTCTTTAATATAGCCATCACATCATCACAGGACCCTTGCACCCTGCATGATAACAACCATAGGGATGCAAACCACATCTCTATCTTTGTTGCCTGCACCAATGCTAAAAAAGAGGAGGAGGAGGAAACACTCAATTGGAATATTGGCATCTTTGATTGACAAGATATAATCAGCTTATCTCCACACTAATAAAGTTGATAGCCTGTGGAGCTAATATATGCTCAGTACAGAATAAATTTTCAGTAGTCAAAGAGCTAAAACTGACTTTGCTTTGCCAAACTAATTTATATCAATTTCTAATAAATTACTAGTATTACATCAATTGGAAAAGATGGAAACTTGCAGCGACTTGACTCATTCCTGAAGGCATCATTGAAATTTGGGAAAAGACTTCAGTTATGTTCTATTTATCAATAAAAGACTGTAACAGTGGATTCTTTATAAATTCCCCTTCTATTAGTTTCCGTTTTCCCCAACCTTCTAATAAACTACTTTGAAATTAGGAATATAGATTTCTAACTAATGATAAACCTTATTTTTCCACAAACAATGTAAGTTTTATAGATGACAGCTTAGAGAATATTTTAAATTTTCATCAATCAGGATTTTTACAACACAACTAAAAAAAATAGATTAAAATATAAGAGAAAAGTTTGATCCTTCTAATTTTGGTTCAAACATAATATTATAGTATTATTTTAATTTTAGAACCTGATCTGGCCATAATAATGTTCCAGTGTAACACTAAGGAAAGGTTTAGCAACATAATTCACACACAAACGTATACACAGATTGAGGAGCAGAGATTTAAATATTACATATTACATATTAATTATGAATCAAACCATACAGAGGGACAGTTTACAAGAATTTGAGACCACAGTTACAGCCTCTCCACTTCATGAGGCTCAATAAGATTCAGTTTCAGGTATACTATTGACAAAATATAGATTTAATTTATTGCCAATGTTGGCTGGGAACAAATGATTTGTGTTCCATAGCCAGATTTTATTTGAACCGGCCATCATTTGATGTTGATAGATAACTTGTGCTGAGGTGACATTATTTAAAGCACGTCCAACTGCTTTAACAGCTCCTCTAGAACATCCAGTACATAGGAGAGACCTCCAATGATTTATAGAAACACTAGAAAAGGCTTTTATATATGCTGACTGCAATCACAGGAGCCATTTCTAAATATTAGATATAGTGGTGAAATAATCAGTAATGCAGCAACTTCAGTCTGTAGAAGTCACAAGTCATGCCATTTAGTGACACAGCTTCAAAGAACGAAACAATGCACCCTTAATAAGCTTTACATAGTAGATAGTGCATGTTTATATAAAGAAAGGCCAATTTTGTATATTTGTGCTTGTATAAGTTTATTCCACTCTACTCTGTTTCCCTATGAATTAGTTTTTATAATCTCCAGAAAATAAAAAAATGGGAGGGAGAAATATATATCATTTATATATAATATAAATGAGAGAAAATGTCTAAATTTTAGGCAAATTTGATTAAACTATTCCATTATTCTGCACATAAAGCATAACAATTATTTTTATAGCAAATAAAAAGCACAAGACAAATGAATTTTACTAGTATATCCTTTTGTTGATTTTGGCAGTAATTAAGTAATTCAACTACACACTAGTATGCAAAAGACAGTTCTAGCATCTTTATCTAAATGGATCATAAAATGAGAAAAAATGGGAGGTCTTAATTTAGTACATAGCTGCTGTATGAATTGTAATCTACAGAATATTATATTTTTAACTTGAGCATGATATGAGCTTGCAACAATTTTTAAATATACAGCTTTTCATATATTTTATTAAAAGTTGCATAGTTATATACTTTAATTGTTAATAAATAATGTAAATTATGACAGCAAATGTGATGTAGTAATTAGGCTGCTGGATAGGAGTAATGAGACCTAGGTTGTAGTCTTTCTTTAGGCATGAAAGCCAATTGGGTGACTTGGGCCAATCAGTCTCTCCTAGACTGGGAAGTCAAAAAAGTCCATCTATCAACATTGCTTCTGGCCCATAACCTTCTGTAAAAAGAGGCCTTCTTTACACAGTGGATTGATATGAGCTGATAATAAGCAAACTAGTAAATAGTGTTACTAATAAACTGGGTCATATTCAGAGCCAACAAACATCACATCTCCTGTGATGGTAAAAGAATTTGTATCATTCTTTAAATAAAATTATGCAGTGATGTTCTCACTGACAGGTGCACAAATGCAGGACAGACTTTATGGGCAAATTCATTTTTGGAATTTTTGGCTTCTCTTTTTCCCAAGTATTAATAGTTTCTGACCCTTTCTTTGCAACAGGATCACTTCTAGTATAAGAAATAGAAAAGAAATAACTGTTGATTAGCACATCTCTCTTTCCGTTTTTCATAAGATCTTTTAATTAGTATACAACTATTTTTCTGATTTTCTTTCACCCCATAAAATTGCTCACAAATCTTAAAGCCACCCTTTTAAGATGTCATCAAAGTAGTTAGAAAATGCATCAGTATATAGTTGCTTAACATCCTTGATTTACAAATAAGGGTTCCAAATTTATTAGATGCAAAAAAATCCCAGATTCAGATTTCCTAGATAGAATTAAGAAAAACCATGAAAGGTTGCAAACCATTACTTCCCAACAATTAAAATGAAGTGATCAAAACAGACCAGTGCTTTCCCTCAACCGATAGCTTCCAATGTTCCAGCTAGATGGTTTCCTTTTCTTAAAAATTTACTTTGGGACCAAGGTTAGCAAAGATTGAGAACTGGAAACAGATCAAATGAAAAAGGTGATTCCTACAATTCCCTCTGTTATAACTATGAAACATTTCTGAAGTTATTGAAAGTAGGTGCCAGTTTTGATCCTTAAATAGTCCTTTCTCCAGAATTCATATGTGAGTTCTATATTTAGCTATATCCCAATTCTTTCTAAAGATAACAGAGTTGCCCAGATTATGATAAGGATTTCTACTGGAAAACAAATTCTATTTATCTTGATTCCCTCTTCCCAACTCTTGAGTTGGTTACTAGAATAAAATAAAAGCACAACAATTTTAACAACATATTTTTTTCAGTCAGAAGGTGGCTTCACGTGATAATTTGAATACAAAATTCAGTCAACTGCTATCACTCAGTATAATCTTCATTGCTCAGCTGTACATCTGAAGATAATGTTGCAATAAACTTAATTTACAGTTTAGTTTTCACTAATCTCCTAATACAGAAAAAGAAAGACAGTATAAATTGCACATTATAAGCTATGACCTAAAAGGCTCTACCCATTTAGCTAAGTAAACTTTCCATAGAGATTTCTATTATCCACACTTGTGATAAAATTAATTCAGTAGGTATTTCTCACTTCAAAAAAAAGAAGAGCCTAACAAAAATCCACTACTAATTAAATTCCACTGCAACCTCAAATCTTTGAAACATAATATCCATTCAATGGTTTGCTAACATCTTAAACACCAAAACATGTCATACCTATGGCAATATTCATTTATAGTAAAGAATAATTAGGTAGTATCATCTTATACTATACCTTTGACCAGGGGTGAAATGCTCCCGGTTCGGGCGTGCCTGCGGGTTGCCGGACAGCCGGTAGCGACGGAAGCGGGAGACTTCGCCCACCCGCCTGGACACCGCCATTTGGGTTCTTTTACCCTCTGCGCATGTGCAAAGCGTTCTGCGCAGGCACACAGGGTAAAAGAACCCAAATGGCGGTGTCCGGGCGGGTGGGCGAAGTCTCCCGCTTCTGTCGCTACCGGCTGTCCGGCGACCCACAGGCATGCCCGAACCAGGAGCATTTCACCCCTGCCTATGACCATGATTGAGACCAGAATTTCCATTGTTAAGCAAAATGGATGTTAAGTGAACCATGCCTGATTTTATGATGATTTTTGCCATGGTTCTAAAGTGAATCACCACAGTTCTTAAGTGAATCATATGGACGTTAAGTGAATCTGGCTTCCCCCACTGACTTTAATGGTCAGAAGCCAGTTGGAAAGATTACAATGGTGATCACATGACCCTGGGATGCTGCAAACATCATAAATACATGCTGGTTTTGATCAAATTTTTATCATATAACTGTTGGAGTGCTATAACTTCTGTAAGTGTGAATACTGGTTGTAAATAACTTTTTCTAGTGCTGTTATAACTTTGAATGGTTGCTAAACGAATGGTTGTAAGTCAAGGACTTCCTTTATTAGCTGACTAGCTACCTAATTAGAATTTAGAAAAAGACTTCATATAATAACTTAAATATCTGTTCCCATTTTTTTCTCAGTAACAGTAAGTTCGGGGCATATTCTAGTCAATTTTCTGTTTTGTGCACTAACCATTAAGTCTTGATTTGTTTCTTCCTGCTTCATCTCCCCATACAATTTTTTGTCTCTTGAGTGTACCAATCCCTGGAGAACCTGTCATCACACAATGTCACTTTGAAAGGGGCTCACCATCAATCTAATTCCATGGAAGTGATGTATGGGAAGACTGTAAGGCGGCCTCAAACTATAATTCAAGCATTTGTAGGAGGTAATAGAAACTTCTCCCAGAGTTCTTGCATCATCCTTAAAAATTTCAGAAATGCTGAAACTCTCAGATAAACAGCTTTTAGTGCTAAACAAAAAGCTATCTGATGCCCTTTTCTCTCTTAATTTAGGCTGAATTATAGTAAAACTTTTTATGCAAGGCTGCCTTGAATAATATTGACTCGTATACAGAGTATGGCAGATAGATTTCTGATTATTTTTAAGGGGAATTGCTTACTGAGGTTATATTGGGAAGTTGAAAAGGTACTATCGAAGAAAGCAGTGGCAAACATTTCTAAACATTATATTGCTATCAAGAAACTACATTGATGCAATCACCAATATTTCCGCTTGATTTGAAGGGATCCTTACTTCTTTATTTTACAATAATTATTACATAATTTTTTTATTGATTGCTTGGTTGATTTTAATTTTTGTTTCTTTAATGATATGTGGGAATAACCTTGGAGATGAGGGGAAGAAATGCTGCCTAGGGAATGGTCTGGTAAGAAAGGCCATAGCCCCCAGTGGCATAATGGCTGGAAGGTATTTCCCCCTTCTCCCAAAGTTCTCAGGCTATAAAGGAGAGGATGGAAAATTACTTTCAGCCTTCCCAGGTATACCAGACAGGAAACACGACCAGATGAGTCAATTCTACTTTATTGTAAGGTTACTTTAACAGAATCTTATAAGTCTGAAAATACAAATCTCCCCCCATCTCCTTTAAATCTTTGTGTTGTTCTTCTTTTAAAAAGATATTTAATTCAATTCAAGAGTTATTATTAGAAAAACCCCATTCCATACTATGCTTAATATTATTTTCAGAATGTGGAAAACATATTTTTCATCTATTATTCCATAATAATCCTTTAACTTTTCTTAAATTGGATGCAAATGTTCTGATGTTCTATCATCTAGGTGGTAATGTAGGAGTTTTAAAAGGAAGATAATGAAGAACAAAATGTGTAACATTTCTTTGCAGTTATACTTTACAAACTAACACATACACATTGACTTTTCTTTGAGGTCAATATCAGTATTTATTGATCTGAAAAGTTAATACTGATTGAGGTCAATATTAGATCTCAAGGTTCAACAATTCTGTATAATGGGTTATATTTCTTACCCATATATAAACAAGAAGTTTTAAAAAAAGCACCTTAAATATATAAAAATATTGAAGGCTGATATTATAGAAAAAATTCACTAGAGTCAAAATAATAGATTAGATTTATTTCTTAATAGTTTTTTTTAAAAGCCTAAAATGGTTGAGAATTCAATTTGACAGATTTTCTATACAGGAAAGTTAGAAAGTACAACACAACATGTAAGCAATGTTGTTCTTTAATAAGCTTGTGTGTCAAATCAATATGTATCACTTAAAGGTTTGCTTCCCATGTGAATACACATATCTGGAAATGGTGAAATTATTACCATAAAATACACCCACTATTATCAGTACACAATAGTCAATTACACTTTGGCCTTACTAGTTTCAAGAAAAAATAATATGTACAAATCTGATGTCAGAAGTGACAATATTCCGAATCAAGGGGAGAAACACTTTTGTTCCAATTAGATTTTAATATTTGATAACATGGCTAACCATTGAGAAACTGTAGAAAATACCTATGTTAAACGTACAAGAGCATATCCGAAAACAAGATATGGTTACCAGTCGTTTGATTCTTTCAATGTATGCTATGCCTACTTCTTATCTTAGAGTTAAAAGTAGTCTCTTACTCTATATAGTTTTAAAAGTTTAATAAATGTAGCAAAGCAACATGACCAATATAATTTGGGTTATATTGATGTTGTTAATACTTTTAACATGTCAGAATGTTAAAAGTATTAACAACATCCTGCATATATCATGTCACTGCATTACAGCATCCTGAATATTCTTGCAGCTAAATTTCCAAAAACATAAACATCATATGAATTGAAACCCTTTTCAGAAGAGGAATGTACATGGAAGGAATCCCATTAAAACACAGATCAATATTTAAAGTGATCAATTTGGTCAATGCTTTTCTTTCAGCATTTTGTTGAATGTTTGTTTTGTCTTTTGTTTGTGGTAAAACAAATCTGTTAAAATACGATCCCAAATATTAGTTCAGGATTTTGTATATCACTGTTTACTCACATAGTCTATTGGTGTCAGTTGCATAAATAAATAAATAATGCAGTGAGATGGGCCACATGTGTGTATGTGTGCATGCATGCGCGTCCATGTGTATGCTCAAATAAATATTGCATACTTTCAGTTTTAAAAGAAGGTCCTAATGAGGATCCAGATTGACAATATATTTTGAAGATAACACCCTTACCTAACATGATTTCTGGCATTATCTAAATAAATGCATAAGTTAATGAATTAAAGTGAAAGACTTGAATATGTAGCATTCATAAATGGGCATATATCTTTACATTGTTATTACCAAATGGATATTATTTTTATGCTGCAAAGAAAAATGAATTTATATTGAAAAGCAAAAGATAAGCATGAGCTTCATTCATACCTGAATTATAGTCAATAATATAATGCTTTAAATAATTACTCAAAATAGGTCCCATTGAAACATGACTTAATGTAAGGCATTTGGGCATATGACTGTAATATAAACTGTAGCTCATTACTAACTCATATTGCAAAGTGTTTATTTGTTTTTTCATCATATCAAGAAGAAAAAAGAACAAATAACAGTTTGCCTCAAAATGTATACCTTTGTTTTGAAAGAAGTCTGAAAAATGGAATGTAAATTGTGAAATTATGCCTCTATGAATCTAAAGGGAATGAGTAGAAAAAAATACCAGAACTAACCTAATCTCAAAAGGCCTATATTTACATATATACACATGCAATTCATTAAAAATTAACCAACAGATGATCCCAAATTGTGTTACAGCATGATTAGTGGCCTACATTATATTCTGAAAAGACATTCATATATACCTGGTATTAGATTTGTTGCATATTCCTGAGTATAGAACCAATGTTGTCAGTGTATTTCACAGGCTTTCGAATTATATTAGCTTAAGAATAGCTTGAGCCTGAAGAATTACTGAATGAAATTTATATAATTATATGTCTTTTGAGAAGAAAAAGAACAAGACTGCTTCTATACCTGTGTATGACATCAAATAGTAGCAAATAGAGCTTCAGGTTCAACCACTTATATCGCTTTCTGAAAAATTTTACTTTACTGATTTATATTTAGGCAAAATGTAACATGATGGTAATTATCTGAATACCTCTAACTGCTTTGGACCATATTACATAAAGCAATTCAGCTAGCAGGAACTTGGAATTGGCTTTTTCTGAAGAATTTTCAATGGCCTTTAAGGTCCATTTTGGTGGCCAAGCTTTCACCTGTTATCTTAGGGCACAGATATACATTGTACAGTTTCAGTACTTTGGGACTAATTGGTTTCTTAATTGGTTATGATGTTTCATCAATAACAACAGTTGAAACCGCAAAATAAACATATTTTACACAAACATTATATTGAAAATCTTCACTGTTGTATTAGAAAAAATAGGGATTCTACCCCTCCCCATCCTTCCATGTCTGACCTTTAGTACAAAAAATATCATTGGCTCTGGATATTTTCAACCACCATTCATTTTTACAGGTATTTTAAAAAGGCCAGCTCTAGAATTTGTTATTGCCACGGTAAGGAAAGAGCCATCTCTGTATCCAGTTTTCGGCCCCTGAATGCCTGAATCTTCTGGATGTGCTGGTGATGGTTGATTGTGATGGTTTCCTTGGCTGCTATATTTCTTTTTATTTGTGATTGGAATTATTTTAAATTTCTTTTAATACCGTTCACCACTCAGAATCATGTTTTGAGATGGAAACCCTACAAATTGAATGGATGGATGGATGGATGGATGGATGGATGGATGGATGGATAGATGGATGGATGAATATCAAAACATTTGTGTGAAATTTCTGCAGATCCCTATTTGGACTTTATTATTTTATATGCAATAAAATATGAGTTATCTCAAACCAAAAGGACTACTCTGTTGGTAACAATTAACATGGTAATTTCATTTACCAATGAAATTTAGATAGTTATTTTGGAGATAAGACAATTAATAGGATCTGTCTCTAGAAATGTATGAAAACTGGACCACCACCATCCCAAAGCAACTTATCTGGCACTATAGAGACATATTAGCTTTATCTTCTATGAGAAACTGAAAGCTATAAACCAAGTAAGACAATAGCCGAAACACTGACCACATTCTTAAGACGGTACTACATTCCTGAGTTTACTTTGTGGCAGAGAAAATGAGAAAACACTATTTTTTGTTATTCCTAAATAATAATACTGCACAGGTTTTTTTTTATAGCTCACAAAGTTTATGAAATCAGATCCTAGTGGGAATCTGCAGAATGGAAACTTGTGACAATTTTACAAGGCACTTCAAGGTTAAAATCACTCATATGAATACTCAACTTGACACAATTTTTTATAATGCTCCTGTAGATATATCCATAGCAACCAACTAATATGGTTATATGGAATGAATTTAATTGTTGTGCTTGAGAATGTGAACTTAATAAACCATGTGTATTCATTATTATGTTTGAAAGGAAGCTACAGCTACCTATCTCCACAACCTCCATCCCAGACACATCAACAACAGCCAAACCTCCTACAACTGACCCCATCCCATTGGGTTCACAACCCCTGGTGATCACAGAAAAGGAAGTGCAAGATCTATTTCACAGACAGAAGCCAGGAAAAGCACCAAGCCCCGACAAGATAACTCCTTCTTCCTTAAAAGTCTGTGCTGACCAATTGGCCCCCATCTTCACCCAAATCTTCAACAAATCACTAAAGATATGCCATGTTCCTTCTTGCTTCAAACGCTCCACTATCATCCCAGTGCCGAAGAAGCCCTCCATCAAGGAACTGAATGACTACAGACCAGTTGCTCTAACATCTGTAGTTATGAAAACCTTTGAAAGGCTAATGATGTCCCACTTGAAAACCATCACGGATCCACTGTTAGACCCCCTGCAATTTGCATACTGAGCAA
>QLTV01003387.1:169411-173969 GCA_003457575.1 Thermophis baileyi | reverse complement strand
GTGCTGTGAAAATATTTACTGACCCCTTGCATCCTGGACATAAATTGTTTCAACTCCTACCCTCAAAACGACGCTATAGAGCACTGCACACCAGAACAACTAGACACAAGAACAGTTTTTTCCCGAATGCCATCACTCTGTCACCCTCACCATTGTCAAACTATTCACTAAGGCTTCATAACTATTACTATTAGTCTTCTCATCATTCCTATCACCCATCTCCTCCCACTTATGACTGTATGACTGTAACTTGTTGCTTGTATCCTTACGATTTATATTAATATTCTTTCCTGATTGCTTACTTGTACCCTATGACAATCATTAAGTGTTGTACCTTATGATTCTTGACGAATGTATCTTGTCTTTTATGTACACTGAGAGCATATGCACCAAAGACAAATTCCTTGTGTGTCCAATCACACTTGGACAATAAAGAATTCTATTCTATTCTATTCAATCCATGCTCATGTTAACTTGTAATAATGAAACTAGCTGGATAGATGTGCAGGGATGAAGATTAGTGCTAAATGTCTTAAAAGAAAAACTTGTCTGGCTCTTATCAAAAGGATAAAACAATTTTGTAAAATGTCATATTGTTCCAAAGGTAGCAGGCAGTAGTACATAAGTTGCTGGGAATTTTGGATAAAATGGACCGATTTTATTTCAATGAAAACATTTTGGTCATCCAAATAGATTATTTATTTTAGGAGAAAGATGAAGACAAAATTATTGTGATGTTTGCCTGGATGTCATTATGTATGGAAACAGGAGATCTATTATTCCAATCTTTATTAGGTCCAAACAAAGCAAATTCATTACACTTATTGTGTTAATTGCCACCTTGCTTTGTATATTTCTTGGGCATCTCTGTGGGGTTTGGAATAAGATGTCAACAACATACTGATTTTAATCCGTATTTATCTATATGAGCAATTACTCAACAATGGAATGGATAAAGGCCAATAAACTGAAATTGAATTCTGGGTAGATGAAATCATGTTTTATTATATTATTTTAACATATTTTCCTTGTTATATTCTTGAATATCATTCTCTACCACTAAGGTCTTTTATGTGCTGATTTTTTTTTCATTTTGGTATTTTCTATAGAACATTATTGATTCATTGCACTGGAAGCCATTCAGTCAGAAATCATTAGAATTTTATTTCAAGTTACTTACTCTATCCCAAATGTCCTCCTTCAGCTGGAACTACAGTTCCCCTCATAGCTGCTCATCGTGAAATTTTTGTTGAGATAGCTTCTTGGTGAATTACTGGCTCAGCTCACTTTCACTGGTAAGTTTATTTCATCTTGGGAAAAAACCATTGTTGAAGACCTTTTCATGACTCCTCTGCCCCATTTTTAATATTGCTTGCCTTGACAGAGCTATGCCAAATGTTAAACATAGAACTTGGTCTGGATATACAGTACGAGAGAGCTAAAATTCCCTCCTACTATTTCAAGAACCTCTTTCAGAGTCCTTTTGAAACTCCTCAGTACCTTTATAGTATTACTTCATCACATACAAAAGAGTATTCAGTAGAAAGCCCTACCCTTGATGCTGATGCAGGGAACATTTAATAACTTCCCCTATGCAGAGTGATACTGTGTTTGTACAGAGGAAACTACTGAATTAGAAGAGCACATTGTACTTTCCTGCTTTTATAATGGTGCATGATATTTATATTTACAGCATGCATTTGCTGTATAAGTTGGTATATATCCTTCTTGAGGACTCTAAATTCTCAGAAAGTGAGGGTATAACAGCAGAAGATAATGTATCAATGTACAGATGAGATAAACCATGGCTAGAAAGGTAAAGCATGGCTAGATAAAACAGGACAGGTAGCAAATGGTGTTTGCAAAGATTTTTGTTTGTTTGTTTATCTCATTTCTTCTTTCCTATAATGGTCTATGGTAATATTCTTGAGAGGCAGGAGGAGGAAGAATTGCAGATTAAGCAAAAGTTAGATAAGAGGCAGCTTAATTCACAGCAGAAATGGGGCATGGCAAACATCTCAGAAGGGACCCTCCCTAATTTCTTGAACAGTAAGGGGAGAGGGGAGAGTTTTACTTTCAGATTTGCGAAACCTTACAATAAAGATAGTGTTAGAACCCATAGTCGGTGCTTCTTGTACAGACTACCCAAAGGGCTGACATCAATCATGCAGTCAACTATTACCCTTCCTTCCTTCCTTCCTTCCTTCCTTCCTTCCTTCCTTCCTTCCTTCCTTCCTTCCTTCCTTCCTTCCTTCCTTCCTTCTTCCCTCCCTCCCTCCCTCCCTCCCTCCCTCCTTCCCTCCTTCCTTGATTTTTCATGTTGTTTATCCAATATACAAGTGATAGAGCAGGGGTCCTCAAACTTGGCAACTTTAAGACTTGTGGACTTCAACTCCCAGAATTCTCCAGTCAGCATAGCTTGAAGTTATGAAGACCTCTGTGATAGAGTGTACACATAAAAATGCATAAAAACATACACTGTAAGAAATAAGAATGTTTGAGTTTGAGTTTTCCCTTTTAATTACAATTCAGTAGAATTAAAGCACTTTTAGTGCTCTTGCAGAGTTAATAAAATACATTCCACTAAATTCTGAAAAGACTTACAATAACTATATTTCACATTTGATGTTATATCCAATAAAGAGTTGAATGTATGCATTATGCAAATTTAATGAATGGTTATAACATTTCAGCATTCCAATATTGATTAAAGAGATGAAATATCTGAATGATCTTGACTAACCTGGATGCAAAGACACAAGTAAGAGAGAGAATATACAAGTCTGCCCTTAGGCTGGGGCTCTGTGAGAGTGCTCACCTCTAAGCAAGAATAAAACATTATTAAAACAAGCTACTTTCTTCAAAATCTTGACTTAAAAGAACTAGTCACTGAAGAACATCTGAAACAGTAACTCAAATATGTCTACAGAGAAGATATATAGCATACTCTTTTATATGTACATCTAGGTTATTACTTCTCAGTAGAAAAGACACAAGAGTCACCCCCCATCCACAAAAATATGAAAATAAAACCCAATCATATGTTACTGTCAAATAGTCATTGCTTTGATAGCAAAAATGAATTCAAGCTCAGTTACTCAGGATAGAGAACAATCCTTATCCTAAAGCTTTCATTGGAATCTGAGGCCTTCTGTCCTATTGTTATTAAGAAGGCAATTTGCCAGTACTCTAACAGAACTGAGTTAACACAAGACTACAGTTCATATTTGCTAAGATGTTGCCTAACAACAAGTTCATCTCTTGAAAGTTTCTCAGTAAAATAAAATTTGGTTTTCTTTTTTTAATGTACATTGATATACATAGAGGACAAACTCTAGACTAGTGATGGCTAACCTTTTCGGCACCGAGTGCCAAAAAGGTCACGCGGAAACGTCGTGTGCGCTCGTCAGGGCCGCGCTCTGGAAAAGCCGAACTTCTGGGTTCTAGCGCGCATGCGTGCCCAACAATCAGCTGGCCGGCACGCATGCGCACACCGGTTTTCAGAATTTCCACGCGTGCGAAGGACAGCTGATCGTCGTGTGCGCATGTGCGCCAGAAACCCGGAAGACAAACAGGCAAGGCCGCGCGTGCCGGGTGACATGGCTTTGCGTGCCACTTTGGGCACGCGTGCCATAGGTTCGCCATCACGGCTCTAGACAAATAAAATGTGCATTTCTAACATGATTTCCTGTTCTCTAGAAAAATAAAAACCATAGTATTTTATAAACACCCATAGCCCTTCAACTGGCCTTCAGAAATAAGTAAAATAAAGGTATGCATACAATGAAAGGAAAATATCATGATATAATTTTATGTCCATAATTTTTTTTAAATTAAGTACTTTAAACAAATATAAAGATGCCAATCCAAATAAGCAGCCAACAATCTTGACCATACATACATAATTCCTGCATAATTCTCAATTTTATATATAACCCTCAGGAGTTATTTAAAAAAACCTGAATCTGGTTTTGTAAAGCATTACCATGGAACTGGCATAGGATGAAAGTAACTTTTTGTATAATTGATTAACATGTATTAGCAACAGCAATAGCACTTAGACTATAATAGTTATAGTGGCTTTTCCAAAACAAAACTATATAACAACAGGGAAAAAGATTTCCAAATCACTACTTACACCTTTTGGCTCGCCTGGACTTCATTGAGTGAAAATAAATTGTCTTAGGCCACATATAAAATATATAATATAGTTAATGTATATAAATAATAAACTTCCTTTATTTTTTAATATTTTTTATTATCTTGTGAGGCCGCTTTGCTAGCTATCCAGGGGCACACGCAACCTGTGGGTCACGGGTTGCATGAGCCTGGCTTACACAATGGAATTACCTTATCATCTATTTTGTTGAACTCTCCAGCAAATGTTGTGTCAGGCTCTTGGACAGTGGACTCTTAATGAAAAATAATTCCAGACAGGAATCTCACAAAGCCTTCTTAACAAGATTTATTGAAGTAAACCAAAGCTCAACAACTAAACTATTTTCTACTAAAAGTAATTTATCTCTTATGAAGGGGACGTGATGGTGCAGTGGCTTAA
>QLTV01003387.1:139411-164411 GCA_003457575.1 Thermophis baileyi | reverse complement strand
TCCAATATAGTCTGGAAACAAGTCAGCAATTAAGGTTTACTAAGTTAAATACATTTGTGTCTTCAAATTCTTTAACTGTACTTTTTTTCTTTACAAACATCCAATATTAAATTTATTTATCTGAAGAGTTAAAAATGTATTTAGTATACAATTTGAGAACTCAGTGAATTATATTGATATAGAATTTATAAAATGACTGAATAAAACATGAAGTTCCCAATCTTGTTTATCATGGTTTTAAAGAAAATAACTCTTTGGCTTACTACATTATATTGGTTGGAAAACTATATTACTCACTGTTCTAATTTAAAATAAAGCTTAAATGTATGATGAGGAACTATTTGCTTTCCTATTAGCATCACCTTCCTTCCTTTCTATTTTATATTTGACTCTCCTTTGTGCTTGTTATTACCATTAAAACTGAATTCTAAGTTTTTTAGTATGTCTGTACTTTGATTACATTATTCTGTATAAATAAGCATATATGATGATGCTAATTAATAAGGATAGAGCTGAAGAAACTGTTTACTCAGTTGCCTTTTTATGACAGTATTTTTCAAAAATTGATATAATGAAAAATACTATCTATAATTCACATGGATGCAGGAAATTCAAACTACTTGATTGATGAATTTTTTTATTTATTAAGGAAATCTATACAGTAATAATTTTCTGTATTGTACTTCATTTGGTTATTCTCTAGTTTTTCTCAATGAACAAGCATAATCCCCTCTCTGTCTCACCTTTTTGAAATACATGCAGTTTATAACAAAGGTCATCCACCAAATACCACAAGAATAAACAAGCACAGTTTGTTGTTCTGTCTCTCTTTGCCAAGAACTGAAAGATGTTATTATGCCACTATCTCAAAAAACTGTTTCCCTAGCAACTTCTACTATACCAAATTCTAGGAGTAAGAATTTTATTTAAGAGAGAGAGAGAAAGAGAGAGAGAGAGAGAGAGAGAGAGAGAGAGAGAGAGAATGAGAATTGTGTAAGCAAAAAAGAAAACCAAGGACAAATCTAAAAAAAGAAAAAGTACTCTAGAAAATGTCAAGAAATAATCATTTGATGATTTGATATTACTTTTGAAGTACTGTTATCTCTTCTGGTCATTTCCTGGAATGAAAAAGGACCCTAATTTGCATTCACTACAGCATATGCACAAATAAATAATAAATATAGGAGGCACAACTGAGCATACATCTACAGTTCAGTATACGTGCATGCAATATTTTCATATTGTTTTGTATGTCGGTAGATCTACACAATGAGGTATTGCTTGTACCTTTCAAGCAGAGGGTTTTTTCCCCCTACTGTTACAGTACCTTCTGTTGTGCAGATATCATTACAGGATCTGATTTCAACATGGTGTTCAAACACATATCAAATACTAGCGATTTTTTTCCCCAGATCCTTTAAATTACCTTTTTTCTTAGTGCTATTAAAGAATTGTAATTTTAAAAGTATGACCTAGGGATTCTGATGAAATGTATGATTATTAAAGAAAAGAGTCACATAGTGCTAGAACATTTTTAAGGAGATATAGATATAGATAAATATAGATATATAGATATATAATGCATGCGTTCTGCAGATTTCTCTGCAAGTGACCAAAAAGATTTATTCCGATATGAAAAGCTAGCTTTAAAGAAAAAGCTAGGCAACAAAATACTCACCTCTTCACGTAATTTTATCAACTGCAACATGAATGCACAGAAAAAGATAAAAAGGAAAGAAATGGCAGGAAAGAAAGATCAGTTGTGTGACAGGATACAGAATTAACATTGACAATTTATCTGTTTACATGTTTAGCATTTAAAAATCACAGACAAACACATTAAAAGACCCTAAACATAGACTACATGCGGAGTTTTTTGAACGAATAAAGATCACTTTCGCACACTGTCACATTAAACAAAGAGAATAGTGTGAAATTCTCTTTTAAACCACATCTAAGACACTATCATGAAATAAAGGGGAATGACTTCATAGAAGTCTATAATACAAAAAGGAGAAAACAAGTTTACTATTCCTCTCTTCTAAGATAGTACAGCTGAAGTGATTTTGTATATACAAGATTTCTACATTTTTTTATTTTGTTAGTACTGACATCTGCCTTTTTATGTCTCCCTATACATCTATCTTACTAAATCAGCTAGAATAACTATAACTGATGGCTATAGAAACGCCAGTTTTTGTGCAATTTTAAACTGTACTATTTTTAATCTAAATTTAGTTAGTCTACACTATTTAATATTGTAGATTACTACTATGTATTCAAATAATATAAATAACTAAGGAACACTGTTTTATTAGACATTTTGACTATACCATTCTTTATGCTTTTGAAGAGAATTTACTTCAAAAAGTTATTACATTTCACTATTCTGCTCTTTCAAATGGTGTATTCTAATTAACTAAGCAAAAGAAGAATCCCTTCAATTGATTTTGTCAACTATACTGCATAATAACCTTCATTTAAAATAGTATTTTAAATACTATTGTAATTGTGCTGAGGTATAAATACACTCAGTCTATTTTCAACACACACATAAAGTTTTAGTGATGATGGAAGGGAAAAAGCTTCTTTATTGAGAATATGTTATTTTACAACTGAGAAGGTTTCTTCTTCAACTGGCCATTACCAATGTATTCATACATATGGAAAATAATTTTGAATTAGGGTGTAAATTTAGAAAGGACATTTTCCTACACACACACAGAGAGAGAGAGAGAGAGAGAGAGAGATGGAGAGAGAGACAGAGACAGAGACAGAGACAGAGAGACAGAGAGAGACAGAGAGAGACAGAGAAACAGAGAGAGACAGAGAGAGAGAGAGAGAGAGAGAGACAGAGAGAGAGAGAGAGAGAGAGTGCTGCATTCAATAGATCTAGTTTTCTAAAGATAAAAAAATGAAGGAAAAAGCATGCTTTCTAATCCAACCCCACCTGTTCTTAAATTAAAAGCACTCTGCAATCACTCTTTGGTTCACTCTCTTGCTTCCTCCTCACTTTGCTTCTCCCAAAAGATAAACATTCGGTTTCCAAAAAAGATGGTTTGCAAGTTTACTGCATCACTATGCTTGCCCCCATCCCCTTTTACAGGTCACCATTCATGTAATGGCTATGATAGTTTAAGGGGCAAAGTTTAAAACTACTATTCTGCAATAGAAACCATTTGGGGCATGACACTCTGCCATAGTGAATGAAAGTTTTAAAATGCTCCACATTTGTTTTTTCAATAGGTGTCAAAAAGAGAGAGAAAGAGCGAAAGAGAGTTCTATCTTGTTTGTGCTGCATGGCTGAATTTAAGCTCTGCGTAGGATTTACAGCTAAGCTAAATAATGGGTGGTTTTCTTTTTTTAAATGATGTCTGAAAGATATTCATTCAAATAAACAGAAGATTTTTCCCTCATTTAACAGTTATGACACTTGATGACTTGCTACTACTTCTGTTTTTAAAAGCAGTATCCTAACCCTGCCAAACTCAATCAGAAAGCATAAATATGTGTACAGACACAATTTCAGGTTATAATAATCAGCATATTTTTGAAACAAAGATTCTTCTCTTTTACTTCCCCTCCTCCACTTGATACAAGCGGTAATCTGTTCCTTTGTAGACAAAAAAAAAAATCTGGTTTACGCTGGTTTGAACCAGTGGAATCTCTTGTGACTAAGCCTTCTCCTCTGAGTAGAATCAAAACTGCATCACGGAGAGTGCATGGGTCTGTGAGGCAGATCACGTGACATGGAGAACCACGGAATTTCCCTCCCAAGAAGCTGATAACGGCAGTGTCGTCTCTGCCCACATACAGATAACGAATAAATGCTGAACTCTATTAAACGCCCTTTACACATTATCATGGGTCGAACACACAATTTTCTGAACTTGTGAGACAGTCTATTTATTTTGCTATATACTCTCGGTATGTAACAGATTTGTGACTGGTAATGATCTGCTCTGCCAGGCTATATGAAGTGATACCGACCTTCTTTAGATCTTGGGGAATTAAGTTGACCCATTTCTCTTTCCCCATCTGAAGAGTCTTAGAGTTTTGATACACTATATGCATAGGCAATCCAAGTCTTTATCAGAATTAGGATATCAAAAATTAGGCAGCCATATAATCACAAAATATTTCCTCTAGGGAAGAGCTGCTTTATTGTACTGTATTTATCAACTTACACAGTTACACTGCAATTAGTAAACTAATTATTAAAAAATGTCTCTCATCCTAAGAGGTCTAGTTATATAGAGATTTTTTTTCTGCCATTCAATTGTGTCCAATTCTCAGACTAACTGTATAAGTCCCTGTAGTTTTCTCGGCAAGGTTTTTCAGATGTGGTTTGCCATTGCATCTTTTCTAGAGCTGTGAGAAAGTGACTGGCGCAAGGTCACTTAGCTGGTTTCATGCTGTAGGTGGGAGAAGAGGTCAGTTTCCCAGTTTCTAGCCTGATGCCTTAACCACTACAGCAAACTGGCTCTCTATATGGAAATACTACTTTCATTATTTCAGTAATGAAATTATAATTTCATATACTTTTGAAACAAGTTACCAATCTAGCATGCTATTTATTAACTATGTACCTAGTGTCCTTATCAAATAAATAAAAAATATTAAATAAAACTATAAACTGATAATGTATTCTATTTTTCTGCACTGCTGTATCTGAATCTTTCAAGGGAATTGGTGATGCAATCAGATAAACTTAAGATGTTCCAAAGTATTGCTTAAACATTGTTACACAAAGATATATAACACACTGAGAAAGAAGATATATATAATTTTTGAATAAATAACTAATATTATTATGGGGAGAAAATAACAAAAACACTGAAATATTCTGTTTCCATTTTTTAAAATGTGTTTCATTTGATTATAGTGGAACAAAAGGCAAGATACACTCAGAAAAAATATATACAGTCCACTGAACTCAGTATAATTTATCCAAATTTCTACTTTAAATACTAACATGCAATGTAGAAAATAGCAGCTTTACATAAAGTAGTATGTCAAGGAGAAATTTCCTGACAGTTAGAACAATTAATCAGTGGAACAGCTTGCCTCCAGAAGTTGTGAATGCTCCAACACTGGAAGTTTTTAAGAAGATGTTGGATAACCATTTGTCTGAAGTGGTGTAGGGTTTCCTGCCTAAGCAGGGGGTTGGACTAGAAGACCTCCAAGGTCCCTTCCAACTCTGTTATTCTATTCTATTCTATTCTATTCTATTCTATTCTATTCTATTCTATTCTATTCTATTCTATTCTATTCTATTCTATTCTATTCTATTCTTTCTATTCTATGTTAGTCTTTACTATCTATAATACCATAGAAGATAGGCAGAGCATAAAAGTGTTAAGTAAAAAAATAATTAAGCTAGACACACAACACAATAATTATCTCTAACGAAGCTATTAGGACAAACAAGATTGTTATTTTTTTTCTCAAGGATCAAAATGCTGTAATATAGAATGTCTAATATTTTACCAACCATATTTTCCCAATTATATAATTTATTACAAATTATTTGAAGACATATTCTATGTATTTATTAGATTTAACTTTTTTTTTTCATGGGCAGAAAAACAATGCCATCAAATATATAGACTTGCATTTACTACAGGGTGTTTATGTAAAGAACAGAATAATACATTACAGATAATTCTGTCTATTTCTGGAAATGCCTAATCTAGATTTGTTCTAGCGTTCTCACTTTCTTTGCTCTCTACTTAACTATGTAACAGGTAGGGTGTAGATTTTAATACTGCTAGTCAATCAGAACCAAATGTTTATGCTTATGTTTATAGAACACTTGCTTTTCCATTATTTATGCATTGATTTATGTTATTCCTGATAAATTGAGTATGAGTTTCATTCTTTAGTTTTAAACTTAAATGATTATACCAAGAACAGAATAATTTTATAATATCCAGCATAAATTATATTGAAGTCCCATTCATCAATCAGAAACATTAAATAGGAAATTCTGTATATCGAAAGATTATTTCCTGAAGTTTCTAGATCCAACCCCAAAGGAGCTGACCAATGTATAGAAAGTTACTGAAAACTTTTCTCACTAACTATTGTCAAAGTATATTAAATCTGTTTACCTTTGTTCAAGTTATAATTATAAATTTCACAAGTTTAGCAGTGGATGGATGGATGGATAGTATACTTGATATCAATCAAAAGGCCGATATAGTTAAATAGAATATTATCTGACTTTGGACAATGAAATCATTATATTTTTTGCTATAGAGTAAACTTGCTTTCTATGTTAATTTCATGGCATTATCTACCAATCTTTCCTTTTGTTTTTACATGTGTATCTAAATTTATTGTTGATAGTCATTAAAAACATAAAAACATAGTTTTCACCACAGGATAGACTGATTCTTCTTAAAAGTGACAATAAAATAAAGCATGTATTCTTTCAAACAATGGCTGAAATTTTATAAACACTGGTATTTCTTTTCTTTTAAAGTTCATAATATGAAAACAATATGGAAAATTTAAGTTTGAAAGTAATACCAATGTTTCGGCAGAATTATCCTGTACTAAGATGGGTCGCCAATAAATTTAATAACTAAATAAATTCTGTGAACAATGCTAAATATTAAAGACCTTTTCTGAAAGATATGTCCACTTTCAGATGATTAAAAAGAAAAAAGAAAACAAGCTATGCGTAAAAAAAATACCATTACTGAAATACATTAGCTATGTATGTTAGCATATATGTTAACAGATCATAGAGAATAAAATAAAGGCATAGCCACCTAAATTTTCATATTTTTATTTATTAAATTATTAAATGTATATGTTGGCCCACTCCCCACGACTCTAGGCAGTTTTAAAGTTGAAAGTTCACTTGATTTTTTGTCTGAGTTATATCACATATAGATTCTATTTTGATACATAATAAATACATGGTATATATAGACATTTGCTTTAACTCTTCTGTTATTGTACTTTAGAGAAACAAAGACAAAGTACAATGAAGTAACAAATAATACATTCTAAGTATTTTGATCAAAGTTATTATGGAAGTAGAACAGAAATTAAGATCAGTGGCAAACTTTTCACAATATTAAATAATTATACTTTTATCTTCACTAATTCACATTACTCCAATGTACATTATCTTTCTTATGTGTGAAGTTGTCAGAATTTTATTTAAAAATTTTATAATGTATGAAAGCAAAAAATATATATAGATCTTTATCCAGAGTAATCTTTGGGTAAAAGAAGAGTGCATACCCATGAAAACAAAATAACTTTTAAAAGCCTCCTGAACACTTGCAATATTGGAGACTCTGAATAAAATATTTAGAAATATTTCACATTTCTTAAAAATGCTAACATTTTATACTAAGTCAGTTACACTTATATAGTTTTGATATAATTTCAGTTTTGTACATAGAACAGAATCTGATTCAGAGAGGCAACTACTCTGAGAGAGGAAAAGAAACTGTCACATTCTGAAATCTCATTTTCATTTGTTTTGCCTTCCAGTGTTGATTTAATTATATTTCCCTCTTATCAAAGCTGTATTATGTGACTTTATATTCCTTTTTCATGTGTTTGGGTTTGTTGGCAAACATTGTGTTTCAAGGTAAGGCTTAAGTGCTAAATAATAAAGAAAAAGAGAAGACAATATTTTGGGTTTTTGTTTATTTATTTATTTTAAAAAATAGCAGACAGGGATCCAAGGTAAAGGGTTAAATTGTAAGATCTCCAAGAATCATTTTGAAGTTGATTAAGACCCAGCTTTGCATTAAACAGTATCACTTCCACATGAGTTGTTACTAATGCTGTTAAGAAGCAGCTTGAGAAGCCCAGTGTGCCAATGACCTCCTTCACCCTCCAGCCACCCACTAGGGCTTCTTGATTAGCATCCTACCTGGATCTCTGAGGAATTCCCATCATCCCCTAGGAGCTCATTCCGCACCTCGTCACTGTAGGCAATCCGTGACCTTTTCTGTAAAATAAAAAAGAAAAACAAAGAAATGTGAGCAAGCAAAGCTCTGGAACTATCACTATCAAGGTTGCTAAACTCAAAACCTCGAGAGCCCTCTAATGGATACCTACTTAATTTCTAAACTTCTCAAGAAGTTGTTTTAACAAAACGATGACAAATGTAATAAAAATCACCAATAAGTTTAGAGGAGTTTATAATTGTTAGATCAAATTAGCCTAGCACCATGCATCTTTACAGAAAAAAGAAATGCAAAACATTTCCCATGAGATTTAGCATGAACTAAATTGCATTCTCCTTCTTTCTCCAATCCTAAAATCTCCTATTGTTTTATATAATCCTGTTCTAAGTAAAAGTGTCTGATTACAATATCCTCTATATTTTTACCAATACTAAAAGAACAATGGTTACATTGTATGCCATATAATTCAGATTCTACAATTAAGAGTTTCTGTCTAATAATTAAATTATTATGCACAGATATGCCAGTAACAAAAATGAAAATAATAAAAAAGAGCAAGGGAGAAGAAATTTGACAGTTTGTTCTACTTCAGCTGCCATATATCAGATATAAAACTTTTAAAGTAAAAATTCTTATATGCCCAAAGGCTAATGGCAAAGCCTAGATTCCCATTGATTGGAACCACACAGTAAAATCACTACCCTACACTCAAAGGGGAAAAAACATGGACAAGGAAAATATATACTTTTCATTGGGTGTTTATTTGATTGATTTATGTAAACTGAAATGCAAATAATTACTGAAAGCTGCTGTTCAGGGAAAAAAAGTAATGTGCTCTTTTTTTTAATAGGATATAAGTTCAATAAAAGAAATTCTTCTTGAATATTAAATTGAAAAGAATTTTTGCCACAGAATATATGCTGGACTTAAACTAAATGCAGTACCTTGTGTTTTATCTTTTCCCAATATCATGTAAAACAAGTAGAAATAATAACACTGAGAATGAAAGTTAATATGCAAGAGCATCCTATGCCAAAGCTCATTAGATGAACATGTACAATGAAAAATGATAAGAGAAGACTTTCAAGCAAACTTATGTGGATTTAAAATGAGGAAGAATTAGACACCTAATTGCTCATAATGCAATGCATGGCCATATATCCATGGTCAGCTGTGTTATTGGTTTTCTTTTGGTTAATTTGTTCTAAAGAATTCACTGGGTTATGCTCATGTTCTTTTCAATTAAATACCATTGGTTTATAAGCAAACTTAAAGACAATAGAAATGGATATTGATTGCTTTCATGGTTGCAAAAAGATTGATGTTACAAGGCTAGATTGGCAATCTCCATCAATTATATAAGGTCTACAGAATTTACCTTAGTTTCTATACTAAACTATATAGTCTGAACAAAGACTATATAGATGTTTAGAAAGTTAATTTAAATACATAATTTCATTTCCTAAACCTTTTGTAAACTGCACTAACATAAATGATAGTAATAAATATATATATAAGGAATTAGTTTTGGTTTTGTTCTGTGCATAAAAGATGCATGAGGGTGATGCCCTGACCAACCTTATTTTTAAAGCATATTTTATTTTTAATTGAATTTAATAGAAAGCTAGCATATACTAAAAACACAAGAGCCTCCAGAATCATTGATATTTCCAAGAATGCCCCTGAATTTGCTATGTGCCCCTAGGCACTCTTATTCTTATAAAATAAAAATGATGAGTGGTTGAAGCCCAGTCTTTTGGTTATAAAGGTGTCCACTTACTTAGAAAAAAAGATAAAGGAAAGCTAAAGATTAATAGTTGGTTGGTGAGGGTGGGAATAAATAAAAAGGATGGTAGAGAACAAAATGCTAATTTGCCTTTTAGAAAATGGTTTCTGCCTGAGGTTATGCCATTTTAGCAGCCATTACATTTTTTTAAATTGTGAAATGCACCCACCAGTCCCAAAATATTGAGATATCACAAACTAGCAAACAGAGAAACCAAATACAATACTAGTTAAATCAAACCTCTCATTTTACTCAGAGGTAAGATGCAAAATACTTTTGAAAATATCTTTTTCAGTGTGTCACAACTGCTACTTAATAGAAAATACATTTTAAGCTGCTGCTACTGCTGCTGCTGCTGCTGCTACTACTACTACTACTACCACTACTACTACCGCTACTACTACTGCTACTACTACTGCTACTACTATTATTTATTATATGTATATATCAGGAAGAACAATCTCACATTAACAAAGTGAAAATAGCCATTACAGCATTAAAGGAAGTGGGAACCTTTAAAGAAGCTCTGGTATCACAGTCCCTGATTAAATTATTCATTTCATCACAATGGGGGACTGCAGTATGCAAGAATTTCATATGGAGATCGATTTTGTTTTTGTTTTTCTTTTCTTTTTTTGCTAAAAAGCCAACAAATTGACACAGAATGCTCAATTATGATAAATACCTTATTTTGTGTTTGATTTATATAAAAAAAGGAATGAAGTTACAAACGCATGTTAGTCATGATCCAATCCTTTTTTTCTATTTAAGGCTGCCTACTTTAAACTGCTAATGTCTAACAGTTTAGTCATTCTTGGTCAAACAACTCCCAATAGATATAATATATAGTGTTGTAATTCCAGCAATTCAACAGCAAACCATGACTTACCCCAAGTCTGCCTTCTGCTAAGCTACTAGGTAAACTATGCATATTCTTTCAGGCCTACAACAACCCCAAACAATCCATCCATTCAAACAGATCTTCCTCTCCTCATAAGCAAACATATGACCAATTCAGCACCCTAGAAGATACAATATGGTAATGATTTAAAGTCCTGTGACTTCTCCTATCCAGTCTCAGCTCTATAGCATGATATACTGATGAAGACAATAATAATGCTAGGCTTATTCTTTCTTTTCTCCAACATTTCCTGTACATACCATAAGAATCTGTAATAAATAAAATTGTTATTTTGTATTATTTTGTATATCTCTTAAATATACTCTAGAAATGCAACAAATAATTACACTTCCATGAATTCAAGGATTTCTAATAATACTCTACATCATATGAAAGATGACTCTTTAGAGGCAGGGTAGGCAGTTGGTGATCCTGGGGATCAAAGAACCCCTCAAATTAAATTCACATATCCTTTGTTGTAAATTCAAAACCTTTACATAGAACAGGGGTCCCCAAATCCCAGTCCGTGACCCACTACTGGTCCATGGCATGATAGGAACCAGTGAAACTTCATCTGCGCATGTATGGGATCTAGGTAGCATTCAAAACTATTATCTCCCCGATCCGTGGGAAAATTGTTTTCCATGGAACTGGTTCCTGATGCCCAAAAGGTTGGGGACCGCTGACACAAAAGATCAGCTAAGCATTCTAGGAAAACCTAATTGTACTTTCTTGCAGTCTAATGTTTGTATGGGTCAGAAGAGATAACCAGAAAGATAAAAAAGAAAACATCAGAGATAGATTGGTGAGTTCATACTCTTTTGACTCTGACCCTTCTTCCTGCTTGCTTGAGCTGTACTTATCATGCAATCATCAGCAGGCTATCATAATGAATAAAGTTCTGGACTGGAAAATAGGCCAACTCCAAGCATGCAGGTTTTAAAATCTAGAGTTGGTTCTATAAAATAACATCTGTCTGAAAATATATAATATGAATCAGGCACAGCAAGCTGTGCTAGAAGTCTGTCTTATATTTAGATTCCATTGTACATCTATTTAGTGCAATATAGTTACATCATTCTTAGCACAGCTAATGTGTATTGTCACAGACCTTTTTTGTCACATTCTCAATAATAAAAGAAGCTTTATAAAACTACTAAGCTTTTTGCCTACAATTAGAAGCAACTGTACAATATTCATCAATAAATAATTTGATACTACTTTTGATCATAATTTCATTCCAAAATGAATTGATCACAGAGAAGATCAAGTCTTTGAACTAAAGTGCCTATTTGTTCTCTTAGCATCTATCTAAAATATCAACACAGTAGTCTCATTTGTCTTTAAAATAATAACTCTAATAATCTTACTAAGAACTTTTTATGAAGCTGAATGTCATTAGGGATGGCAAGAGAAATTTAATGTAACCAAAATAAAAGAATAAAAGTGCATTAGGCTCTCAACTTTGCAAATCTTTACTGAGTATACATTTACACTGTAGCCGAATGCAAGCCTGAGACTTTGTGCTAGAAAATGTCACACACACTACAACAGTTTGAAGGAATTCAATTCATAATGCATTTTATAAATAGTTAATGACTTCTATACATAAGCTAACCAGGCAAATCAAGAAATTGTCAACAATTTTAGTCTTAGTTGTCAGTTATCACTGTCTACAGTACTGCTACTTTATATGTATGTTTCCAGAAGAGACAGAAGTTTTCCAGAGTTCAAATCCAATCTTTTTCTGAGAAGCCCAATATGAGTTTAATAGTTCCTATGCGCCCAATAAAGAGTTCTTTGTAACAAGTTTTTTGTTTGCTTTTTCCTGCACCGCATCTTACTTCTGCAAGATGATATGCATGCAGAAGCATTCCTCAATATTATTGGGGAAAAAGTATGATTTTGTGCAGTTAAATAGCAAAGTTTATAAGAATACAGCATCTTTTAAAAAATGGCATGGAGAAATGAGGTGATGATATCACCAAGAGGAGCAGGAATCCTACAACCAATTGTCCCAAACAGTGAACTCAAATGACAACCCTAGGAACAGAAATATCTTGAAAATATGAGAAATTCTTCACTATCTTTTCAACATTTGAACTTCCAAACTTCACAGAAAAACAGTTCAATTTTTCACAGCAACGACACCATTTTTCAGAAATCTATGCATTATGTACGGCCTCATTCATTTTCAGATGTAAATATGATCTAATACACAGTCATTAGTAATTAAACTATTCATCAAAAGTCTAAATTGAAAGGATTTGTAGACAATTCACAATAATAATTTTTAGATATAAATGGTACAGTATATTGATTTGTTAGGAATGACACAGTAGTGGTACTGGAGATTTGGTCACATTTCACAAATGTGTAAGCAACATTGCAGAAAATAGTAAGGAGTAATTAAAAAAGAAATTAAATATTAGTGATAGGAGAAAATAAAAGTAAACCTAACTAAATCTATTTTAACCAGCACTATTCACTATACATTCCACACCTTCTATCCCTGCAAAAAATCTTTGCTACACCAAACATACTCCTAATCAACAACGTAAGTTTTCCTTTTTACATTCATGTTTCTTAGTGACTTGTTGAAGAGCAAAGATCTGGTCTGCACATCTCCGCCTGGCATAAAGCCGAACTAAATTGCCCCAGTTTTGTTCGCTGTCAATTATTTCAATCAAATTCTACACATTTTCCCAGACATACTTATTAAACTAATCCACCCACTTTCATACACAGAAAGTTTGGTGCATTCATTCTTGCTGCCCTTCTATTTTTCCTTTTGTATAAAGGAACAATAACAGCATTCTTTCAACCATTAAACACAGATGTCTTCACACATGTTAAAACAAGTCATCCTGCCACTTCATAAACAAATCACATCTATATTTTAACATTTTTCCAGATTTACCATCTGTACCTGCATCTTACAACAGTGATGACTTACTTTTTATTTTTTTCTTTGAAATTAATATTTCTAGCATTTATTTTAATATTGCTATAATTACCATACAAATTTTTTCAAGATTCCTTGACTTCAGCTGCATTCCGAGAATTTCATCTATTTCATGTTTAATTCCATTCACTCTGTTGAAGATTCCATTAAAATGTTTTACATGTTCACGTTGCTTTTAATCTTAAATATTCATTGCTCTTTTTATATTTTTTCCTCTATGTACACATTAAACTTTTCTTCCACATTCATTCAAACTGTTTCAACTCCTACCCTCAAAACGATGCTATAGAGCACTGTACACCAGAACAACTAGACACAAGAACAGTTTTTTCCCAAACACCATCACTCTGCTAAACAAATAATTCCCTCAACACTGTCAAACTATTTACTAAGTCTGCACTACTATTAATCTTCTCATCATTCCCATCACCCATCTCCTCCCACTAATGACTGTATGATTGTAACTTGTTGCTTGTATCCTTACGATTTATATTGACTGCTAATATGATTTGATTGCTTATTTGTACCCGGACTATCATTAAGTGTTGTACCTTATGATTCTTGACGAACGTATCTTTTCTTTTATGTACACTGAGAGCATATGCACCAAGACAAATTCCTTGTGTGTCCAATCACAAATTGCATTCTATTCTATTCTATTCTATTCTATTCTATTCTATTCTATTCTATTCTATTCTATTCTATTCTATTCACATATCATATTCCTGATGTTTTTTCCATCCATATTCTCTCACTTCATAAGTATACCAATCATTCTTTTTCAAGATTTGTATTAGTTTAACTCTACACACTTGTATCATTTTAGAGTAGAGTAGAGTAGAGTAGAGTAGAGTAGAGTAGAGTAGAGTAGAGTAGAGTAGAGTAGAGGAGAGGAGAGGAGAGGAGAGGAGAGGAGAGGAGAGGAGAGGAGAGGAGCGGGGAGGAGAGGAGAGGGGAGGAAAGGAGGAGGATGGAGAGAAGGGGGGGAAGAGGAGGGGAGAGGAGAGGAGGGGAGGGGAGGGTGGAGTAGAGGAGAGGAGAGGAGAGGAGAGGAGAGGAGAGGAGAGGAGAAGAATAGAATAGAATAGAATAGAATAGAATAGAATAGAATAGAATAGAATAGAATAGAATAGAATAGAATAGAATAGAATAGAATAGAATAGAATAGAATAGAATAGAATAGAATAGAATAGAATGACAGAGTTGGAAGACACCTTGGAGGTCTTTTAGTCCAATCTCCTGCCCAAGCAGGAAACCCTATATCATTTCAGATAAATGGTTGTCCGGTCTCTTCTTTAAATCTTCCAGTGTTGGAGCATTCACAACTTCTGGAGGCAAGTTGTTTCACTGATTAATTGTTCTTTTTTATCTTTTATTCATAAACATTTTGAATACAGTGTATTGTCAGGGTATACCATTTACAAAAAAAAAGAACAATGAAAAACAGTAAAAAAATATTAACACATATACTGATTAATTGTTCTAACTGTCAGGAAATTTCTTAGTTCTAGGTTGCTTCTCTCCTTGATTGGTTTCCACCCATTGCTTCTTGTCCTGCCCTCAGGTGCTTTGAAGAATAGTTTGACTCCCTCTTCTTTGTAGCAACCGCTGAGATATCAGCACACTGCTATCATGTCACCCGTAGTCCTTCTTTTCATTAAACTAGACATACCCAATTCCAGCAACCGTTCTTTATATGTTTTAGCTTCCAGCCCCCTAATCATCTTTGTTGCTCTTCTCTGCACTCTTTCTAGAGTCTCAACATCTTTTTTAAATCGTGGTGACCAAAACTGGATGCAGTATTCCAAGTGTGGCCTTTCCAAGGCATTGTAAAGTGGTATTAACACTTCACGTGATCTTGATTCTATCCCTCTGTTTATGCAGCCTAGAATTGTGTCGGGGGTTTTTGGCAGCTGCAGCACAGTGCTGGCTCATATTTAAGTGATTGACATTAGGACTCCAAGTTCCCTCTCATAATTACTACTATTGAGCCAGCTACCACCTGTACTATACATATGCATTTGATTTTTCTTGCCTAAATGTATAACCTTACTTTTTTCATCATTGAATTTCATTTTGTTAGCTAGCGCCCAATGTTCAAGTCTGTCAAGATTCTTCTGTATCTTAAGCCTATCTTCTGGAGTGTTGGCTATTCCTGCCAGCTTGTTGTCACCTGCAAATTTGATGAGTTCCCCATCTATCCCCTCATCTAATCATTGAGGAAGATGTTGAAGAGTACTGGGCCTAAAACAGAGTCTTGGGATACCCCACTGCATACTTCTCTCCATGTGGGTGCAATTTCATTGAGGACTACATGTTGAGTGTGGTTGGTCAGATGGTTATGAATCTATCTGGTGGTGATGCTGTCTAACCCATATTTTTCTATCTTACCAAGTAGTAGGTTGTGGTCTACTTTATCAAATGCCTTATTGAAGCTCAAGTAAATTACATCCACAGCATTTCTCTGGTCCACTAATTTTGTCATTTTGTCAAAGAATGCAATAAGATTTGTCTGGCATGATCTATTTTTGACAAAAACATGTTGGCTTTTGGTTATGAATTTATTTGCCTCACAGATTCATTGCTTGATTATCTTTTCTAGAATCTTCCCAGGTATTGAAGTCAGGTTGATAGATCTTTAATTTCCTGGATCTTACCCCCACCCCTTTTTTTTTTAAAGATGGGAACTACATCAGCTCTTTTCCAGTCCTCTGGTAGTTCCCTAATGTTCCAAGATCTTTGAAAAATATAGTTCAATGGTTCTGAGATCCTTCAGAACCTTGGGATATAATCCATCTGGTCCTGGTGGTTTGTCTAGGGTGGATAGCTGCTCCAAGATACACTACATCAATTTTCCTTCTATCCACTTTTCACTCTTTCCATAGAGATATAAAAAAAACCCTTCTAACACTTTTTCATACATGAAACATGCATTCTCTTCCTTTCGTCTTGCATTTCTTAATGTCTTTAATTTCTTTCAATTTCTTCCAAATCCATTTTTTCCCAAGAGCCACCCTGGCATTATCAAATAATTATCTAGCCCACATTCAGATGCACTTATTTATTTTGCATTAGTCACTGATTATCTAATTTCCACCATAAACAATCCAATCAATAAAGCCAAGATTCCTGAAAGGTATTTTTCCCCCTTCCAAATATTTTTTCTTCAAATGGCGACGTGATTTTAAATAAAAGTAACAAGCTTTTGTTGTTTTTTAAATTAAATTATTCTTTTTTGGAATGATTGACTTAAAAGCAGGATCATTTTTCCTACTATAAAAATGGCAGTTCATCAATAGAATGATTTTTCCCCACCATAAAAGGCAATAAAATTGCACCTTTATGAAATTAATCAATGCTGTTGTGTCTGTTAACAAAATGTGATCACCAAATTCTTAATTCCAACATATATAGCCATATAATAATATATTTAAAACTTATGATCAGGACACAATATGGTAGAAACAGAGGTTATAATAAACATGGTGAACCACTATGGACTTGTAATTTAAAAGATTAGTTATCGTCCTGTCAAATAATAAAGAAAATGTGCACTGTATCAGAAGCTCACATAGAGTATTTTGGCAACTGCCTGCCACACTCTAATTTAATAGTGAACTCTACCTATTTAGTCACTCTATTAACTTAATACTCAGCTACATTTGCTCAGTTCTGTATGGCAATTTAGCTTTAAACAACTGGTCTACTTGATCCAAGTCTTAATATTTCCCAACTGAACACAGGCAAACACAGTTAAATTAGAAATAAAACAAATTAATTCAGCTTAAACTAATTAAGAACTGTGATCTACAGCACTTGTGATCTGTATAATTTTACATGTGTAACACAGCAAATGTAGCCACAACTATAGGAATTCTGTTAAACTATAATATAAGCAAGTTGAACAATGAAGTTCGACTATCACTAATTTCCATGGGCCTCACATAGAAAAGCAATTGCATAAATTACTTCACTTAGGAATTTAATATAATGTTATCACCAGACCAGTCACATGGTAAATAGATTTATAATATTTTCTATGTGGTAGGCTAAGTTGCATATGAATTAAGTAATATATTGCTATTACAATACAAGCAGCTTTTTTCCATACCTGATGGATAGGATATTTGTTAAATTATTGCCAATATAGCTACATCAGCATCTTCAAAATGGAAACAACATTGGGAAGAGAACCAATCATTATGGCACAACACCAATTTTATGACTAAATGAGAATTAGACAGGAAAAAGTCAGGCCCAAATAACAAAATTTAGGATTGATATTTGTTTGTATTTTCATCTTAATTTTTATTTTATGTTTTAAATTACTTGGTGTTAGTCTGTGGTTTTAGGACAGGCAGAGGAGGACGCAGGGCAAGAGGACGATAATCAACCAGGGCCTTCTGCACCTCCCCAGCAGGAGGTGAGTGACTCAAGTGGAGAGGGGGAGCCTCTGATTGATGCTAGGGCACGCAGGGCAGCTAGCCGGCAAGAGTGGCTCTGTAGGAGGAGGTCTCCTCACATGTAAACCTGCAGGCAGAGGTGCCACGCCCTAAGACTATTTAAGGTTGCATCACAGCGGAAACTCTTGCTGGAAACAACGCAAGTATTTTGCCTGGCTGCTGTTTGAACTTGGAATAACTCCAGTCTGGGCTCTTGGCGAACTCCAGCAAGTGAGGATAATTTATTGACTTAATGACCTGTTTGTAGTTTTGTATTTTGGAATCCCGGCCAAATTGTTCTGTGAGTTTCAACAAGAACCTGTAACCAACTTGCTACTAAGCTGCATTTATTAGTGGTAAAGTCTTCTTTGTTTTGGAAAACAGTGTGTGTGTGTGTCGTTTCCTGGGGGCTTGCCGTGCTGGGTCACAACAGCAAGTTCACTTGAATTCAATATTATTAGTCAAAATGAGAACCACAGTATTTTACCACAATACCTCAACCTTATAAATGCATACGATATCTATACGTGTGTGTGTGTGTGTGTGTGTGTGTGTGTGTGTGTGTGTGTATGTATGAAAGCCTTAATTCACAGTTATTTTAAATATATATATAAAGATACAGCAGAAAAAAACATTCTTCACACACTTGTTTTTTATTATATTTTAGTAAGGTTTAACCAACTTCAAAATCAGCTATAAATTGTGTGACATTATTGTAATAAAAGTAAGAGTTAAATTCAGACTATTTAGATGCACCAATTTATCCCACATAAAGGGGGAATTATACAATGGAATTTCTCTGTCTTCTTTTAACCACAATGATCATGTGTCTTAAGTAAACAAAGGTTATTCTTATAAATATATATATATTCTTATATTCTTATAAGGCGTCCTGCACAATCTCACCGCTCTGAAGCTCTACAGTTGCTCCCATCAGCTGCTTTGATATTGTAGATAAACTGTCTCTCCCGGTCTACCTCCCCATAGGGCAGGCAGCCTAAAGGAGCCTCACCACTCCGCTTCAGCCAGTCGCTACTCAGGGTCTGCACTCCCTTCTGGGCAGGCAGCTGAGAGAGCCTGTCTTATGTGCGCTTCCAGCAGGGCAAGTGCTCCACACGCAGCGCGCCAAAAGCGAGAAACCTTCCGATCCGTTCAAAAGGCAAACCGCGGCTTGTGCGTGATCTCCGACACTCCGCGGCTCGATCAAACAGTTCTGTCGCTGGATCGTTCCACCTGAGTAGCAGGCTCGAGCCAATGGCCCTTCACGCTACTCAGAAAGACAAGCGCTGACTGTCAGAGGTGTTTCTTCTGACAGCCGCTTTTTGGCACAAAAAAAACCCCGCCGAAGCCTCTTGCCGCCTCAAAATGGTGCCAGCTGTCAGCGGAGCCTTCATTCTGGCCAAACGTCAAACCTCGGCTGTCTTTGAAGCTGTGATCCCTGTCAATCCGCCGCTCAGCTCGAGCGCTCCGGCGCGTTCTCCTTGCTCCTGAGTAGCGGTTTCGAGCCTATGGCCCTTCACGCTACACTCAAAAAGGTGCTGGCTGTCAGTGGAGTTGTTTTACTGACAGCCGCTTTCAAGTGCCCAAATCGCCGAAGCCGACAGCAGGCTCGAGCTGATGGCTCTTCACGCTGTAAAATGCGAAGGCTTTGTTCCTTGTATTCTATCCAGAAGAACTCTGCCGAGATTAAAATTACCTAAAAGCTAATCAGCTCTAAGAGCTGTCCCTGATATGTCTAGTTGAGCTTTAGAGTTGAAACTGGGGACCGTTGGCAGAAGGCGTGTCTTCAGTTTGAACTCAGTCTAAAGAGCTAGGAGACAAGAGTCATCCCATGCCTGTAGTCTATCGCCACCACACTGGAGAACTGACCAATCAAAGCCTAGATATATAACAATCTATCAGTTTTGATGATGTTTATCAACAGTTAATATCTAAAACATACAAGAAGAAAGTAGGCAGGTCACTTAGGTCTAATTTTACTAAGTATAGTAATATTTACTGTATTTCAGTTTAAATTATAGGAATCGTTTCTACTTTTTTCATCTACACATAAATTAGCACACACAATTTTAGATAAATCAGATATCTTTGGGATTGTGGGAAATCTTTTATATTTGCTTGAAGTAAGTAGCTGTATTATCTACAACTATCATTCTAAAAATTCAGAATTACATCAGATTGGAACGAAAAAACCAACAATTTATTTACCAATCACATCCAGGCATATTTACTAAGTATTAAACCCACTGAATTTGAGAAGGTTTATTCCCAAACAACTGTTTACAGGTTAATGTAACCTTAATTATACATTAAGACATGATATTTAGCATTATGCAAACCAATTCTATAAGAGATACAAATCTTAGTGACCATTTATATTTGAGATGAATTGCCCAGGCATAAATTTAGAACTTCATTGCCTGATGCTATTTCAAACTTTAACAAATTACACATACATATGCACAGTATTGTGTATATCTTCCATATTTCAGTTCAGCCATATTTCTTCCATGGACTGTACAGTGTCAGCCCCTAACTTGCAAGAGGAAACTCTAGCCTTCTGCCCTTAGTCAGTAGATCAATATCTCCTGTCCAATGCTCTTCAGTCATCATGCTGTAAAGTCACTGACCTAGAAATCAGAGGTGTAATGAGATCTGTCACAACCAATTTTAATCCTGCACTGGCAAGCAATGATATTGAATACATTTGTTATACAACATACATCAGTGCAGCAAAATTCTGTGTCACAATTATGAATCTGATCCATTTCAGCTCTGAGTGACATAAGAGAGATCTATTTGAGATTTAAAAGTACATTAAAATATTGGAATCTTGAAAATTAGTGATACATTAGAAACCAAAAAGATATACCACACAGAACATGTGCCACTCATTATCATGTTGGTCTTTTCCTAGAGTTGTCAATTGACACCAAGGTAATATGAGCATGAAAAAAGAAAAAAAGAGCTACAGATATCAAGATGTTTCACTCTTGATTTTGTTAGTTATACATTGTATATTGAGCTGTTGAGGAAAACTGTTTTTGCCAAAGAACCAATTGAGTATACTTAAATAAGTGCAGATTTTTATTTTTAGATACTACACTATGCCAAACAAAATACCAATCTTGATGATATGCAGACGAAGCCTACCAATGTAAACACATGTAGATATGCTATTTAAAAATAAAGGATGGGATTTCCATCTATATAAGCAAAGCAAGGTATAAAGACACATAACAAATGCTTACCACATGTTTCGCAAGAAAATTTTTAACTAAATAAAATGCAAATTCAAATTTTGAAATATCATATTCACAGAACTATGTATTCAGAATATTTCATCATATTCATATTTCCATTATGTAAATTCTGCAAATCCAACTCCCCATGTTTAATACAATATACAAAATTTAATACATAAAAGCCTACATAATATTAAAGGAGCAATTTTCTACTAATTTCACATTATTATAGCAGCAGGCAAAAGGATGATTTAAAGTATTAAATTTTAAGACTTAACAATTTCAAAACTTCTTTTGTATATCCAGGCAAGAGTCCTTATCCAGGTCATTCTCTTGGCCTGTCACTTGTATTTCCACTTCAAATATCTTTTTTGTTTTGTAATCTCTTTTTTATTAATCCAATATTTCTGCATCAGGTAAGATTTGTTTCATATCTATTATTCCTTCATTAACATCCTTTAAACATAGTCTACACATAAAAGAAGACATCATTACTGATATTTTTGATATTGTGGATAATAATATCTGACCCCATTCTACAAAGATCTCCTTTAATCAGAGGTGGTATTCAGCCGGTTCGCACTGGTTCGAGCGAGCTGGTAGGGGAAATTTAGCCTGGGTCGCTGAACCGGTAGCGACCTCTGGCTGGCCCTGCCCCCCACCCGGTTGCCACTCACTCGTCCCACCCGCCACTCGCTCTGCCTGCCGCTCGCTCGCTGCCGCACCGAAAAAAGACGTGGTGACTGCAGGCATCTCGCCACAAGGGGGGGCGAGATGCGGGCTGGCGGGGAGCCACCCAGCGGCAATGGCTCAGCCCTGGCTTGCCTTCCCTGGCAGCCAACTGCAGGAGGAAGGTAAGGTCGCAGCCACGGGATGACGAAAGAGGCGGTCGTGGGGGAGGAAGCAGAGAGATTAAGGGCCGGGGCCTCTGGAGGAGGGGAAATGGGGCGATACGTGCAACTGGCGAAGGGAGAGCGGGTGGCATGCAGGATAAGGCCAGGCCTTTGACAGATTAGGCCAGTCCTGGGCAGAAAATAGGTAGAAAGAATAGCTGAAAGTTCAAATTTTTTTCCTACCGGGTTCTGTGGGCATGGCTTGGCAGGGGGGTCATGTGACTGAGTGGGAGTGGACGTGATGTCAAGTTGGACACAACCACTCAGTCACATGAACCCCCCCCACCAAGCCACGCCCACAGAACCGGTAGGGAAAAAATTTGAATACCACCGCTGCCTTTAATAGTTGCATGTTATAGTGTTTTGTGTCATTTTATAAATCTCAATCCTAATCAAAACCAAAGGCAGGGGGTTTTTTTAACTAAAATCTTCAGCTTCCTTTCCTGTAATTTAAATAATAACATCTCTAATGTCTGTTATGACTTACTGTTGCTGTTTATTTTATGTAGTTTGTTCCAAAATATTATAGTAAAATTTTCAATATTACAAATTTGTTTGGACACTTAATTTGTTTATAACTTTCTGGGTTCAAAATCTTATTTAGCTTTTTGCTATTTGTTTCAAATTCTTTAGATTATTAAAATTATAGCTAATTTTTCTTTTGTTCAGAAATGGAGATAGACTCATCAATGGAGTTTTCAAACTTGGCATTCCAAATATCTGTAGTAGCTTTAAGATGGTTAGAAAGGCAATTTCCAAACGTGATTAGAGGAAAGATTACCAAACTTAGTGTCCTTTAAAAAGGCTCCACAGCAGTTGTGAGCTTGAGATTGATCCCTTCATCTCTTCCACTGTCTTGCAGCTTCCTTGCAAGCAGTAGCTATCCAGAGCATATGTGGCAATCTTCCATCCTTTCCTTTTCCAGATAGATTCTACTCACCAGTTCTTTGTTCCCTGCCATGACTGCCCTCTCCACTCTCCATGGAGACACGTTTGCTCGCCATATCTCCAACAGAAATTCTTGCATATCTCCATTATTTCAATCAGATATAAACGCATATACACACACACACATACACAACTACATAAAATTTACATTTGAAGAATTTAGGAATATAAAATAGTTTATTTTATACAACACAGACACAATGCTCCATCTTTTTATCCAGTTTTCTTTTATCTCGGGGTCTGCAAATTGTAGTCCTAGATGCTACCAAGACTGAACTGCAATACAGATTTGATACAATTCTGGTTATACAGAGAAGCAAATAAAAATGAACCTTCCAAATTTATAATTAAAGAAATAAAGAAAAGAAGGAAACAAGCAAAATGGTGTATTTATTCTGCACAAATAAGAGTTTACAACAAGCAGCAGTTACCAAGTATAATTCTCTATTTTTAAAATGTAGTAAATATTTGGATTTAACTATAGGTATAAATTTAAAAACAATAAAATATATCTCAGTATATTGAGGTCTACCTTTGCTAAATTCCAAGGTAAAAAAGCACATCATTACTGATTATTGGAAAAAGATTCAAATTTGTCATAGTTATTTAGCATCAATGTGATTCAATATCACAGCATCTCTGTGTCAGGGTTCCAAGTAACACCCCCAACGAAAGAAAACTCCGAGGCTTGAGTTTCCTCAAAGTTCAATTTTATTAGAGATGTCATATTGGCACATCTGGAAAAACCTGAATCTGAGAGCTTCCGGTTTTCCACACCCAAAAGAAAGTTCAAGTCCCTGCCCCAGCACCCACATGTCCATCACATTGTCCAAACAATGCACCGTCCCAACTGGAGATACCTCCCAGGCACACCCCTGCAGGTGCAGGACAGAGTGACCTTGACTCTCGGAGAAAGGAATGTTATTTTGACTATATTTCCCCACTCACACAATCCCCCCTCCCAGTTTCCCACCACACTAAATGTGGCAGGCCTGAAGATCCAATGCGCAAGACGGTTTCTTTCCAGGCTCCCCTCCTCCTCCTCCTAACACAATCTTGCTCTGTTAAACCAATAGCTTCTAAGTGTCATGTGAAGGGTCTCAACAGCTGACCACAGTTGGATGAGCTTGTTAAATTGGAAGTCTAGCTGAATTGGGTCTTGTTATTATGAACAAGTGAGCATCAAGGAATCCAAGGTTTGTTGACTAATCTGCAAGTTGGAAAACATTCCAGAAGTTTTTCATATTCATATTTTCCCAAGAAAATATGACTCAGGGAGAATTATGTAACATTTTCCTATTTGCAGTCTTAGCTAATTGCTATAATCTTTTTCCTCCTCTTCCACCTATATATATATAGGATGTATGTATGTATGTATGTATGTATGTATGTATGTATGTATGTATGTATGTATGTATGTTCCAGCATAATTCTGGAACGCCTCGAGCAATTTCAACCAAACTTGGTACACAGATGACTTACCCTCCGGAGACAAACACTGTGGGGGTAAGACACCCCTGGGGGGGGTGGTGTTCCAGCATAACTCCGGAAAGCCTGGGCCTTTAAGGAGAGCGAGTGCGGCATCCTAGAGCGGCAATTGTTCGTGATGTCATGGGAGGGGGAAGGGAGCCTGATTAGGCCAGTACAGCAGTAGGCCTATGAAGGGAGCCGGATTAGGCCAGTACAGAGGCCTTTGATTGAGCATGCTCCCTCACACAGTGGGCCTTTAAGGCCGAGGCCTCCCTCAGACAGTGGGCCTATGAAGGGATCCTGATTAGGCCAGCACAGTGGCAGGCCTATGAAGGGAGCCGGATTAGGCCAGTACAGCAATAGATCTATGAAGGGATCCTGAGTAGGCCAGTACAGAGGAAGGGATATGA
>QLTV01003387.1:96994-130402 GCA_003457575.1 Thermophis baileyi | reverse complement strand
CCCCCCCCCTTTCCCCCCGGAAAGTAATGGGGGGGGGCTTATTTTCGGGGGGGGGCTTATTTCAATGCATGTCCCAAAAAGCCCTGTTGGGCTTATTATCGGGACATGTCTTATTATAGGGGAAACACGGTACCAGCCAGGATCTGAACTCCAGTCTCCTGTGTCAAAGAACAGTATATAGTTAGCAATTTTTCAGCATCTAAGTAAAAATACCCTTAACCTATCCAATATGACACTGACAATAGTATAGCTATGATCTTTGAGGGTTTTTATTCATATTACTTATATGGGATGAAAAGACAAACTGAAATTATTCATTTTGGCTTTCTTTTACCAAGCATCTGACTTGATGAAGACATAAACATTAAAGCACTTATCATTGTGATAAGCTACATTCTGCAACAACAATTATTATTGATAAGAAAAGTGTTCTTTCCTAACCTTTAGATCAGGATATTTAATTTCATAAGTCTACAGAGAAAACTATTCTCTTTAACAGGACAAGTGACTCAAGGCAATGTCGTTTTTCTTCCCCTCTTTTCTGTGATCTACATAGCACTTTTTGAGCCAACAATTTCCCCTTGAGTTCAGTGCAATATTCCAGATTATGAACCAGTGTTTTGTGTATTTGATTTTGATCACAATAAAAAAAATTAAAACTTTACCATATACATCTATCATTTCACCAGAATAGCTACATGTCAAAAGATGCTAGCCCAGAAAATATCATAAAAGAATAAAATTAAGAGAAATAAATATAAGTGGAGGGGACAACAGAAATAATACTTTGTATTTCTATTTTAAATGCCTCTCTCTATGCTATATGCATCGTAGCTAAAGGCAAGCTGGAAACCAGCCAGGTCCTGGCTGCCAGCAAAAATTTTGTCACCTCCTTTGAACATCTGAAGTATGTTTACCCAATAGATTTCATTAAATTACACTTCCATTAGGAAGCATACAATGTTGATACTCATCTCAAAGATAAAAGGGATTGCTAAGAGGCATGTCATCCTGCTCCCCAGCTGATTGCTATTTCTGGGCCAATCAAGGAAAGGAGCCAGAACAATACTTAGTTTAAAAAAATGCAGCATCTCCCCAAGGACTGCATGCTAAGAGACTGCAGCTCCATTATCAAAATGAGCATATCATTAATGACAATATTGTGTGTTATTTTAATGCAACTCATACACAACAAAACAAGCTGTATTTGGGTCATTAGTAAACCAGTGTTTCCAGGGGTTAGCAACTCTTTATGAAGGCAGAACACTTCTCACATGGGCAAGGGCCAAGGTGGAGATTTCATAACATCCCAAAATATAAAGCATCATCTCAAAATACTCCATCCACAAGTACACCAAAGAGTTTGACTGCTAAAAAGCAATTTAAACAGAAGCTACTAATTTACATAAAGCAAGAAGTAATTTAAGCATTACCATCTGATGATTAAATATTTTGGAAAGAGATTTAAAGTGAGCCAGAATTAGCAAAGCTATTTGCCGAGCTGCAAACCATCCAAGGGAAAGCAATAAAAATGTAGTACACGCACGGTAAAAAAAAACCTGAAATGCATTAAATATAAAATAAGAAAAAAAGATTTTATTTGGAATTCAAGCAGATTGTATTAGGATATTCAAGACCAAAGACAGTTAAAATTGATGTATTGCTAATATATAAGTTTGTGCAGATATGTAACAATATACATAATATAAATCATATATATATATATATAAACACCATATATATAAACTTCAGCAGCATATATATATATATATATATATATGCTGCTGAAGTTTATATACATATAAAACATTCTTCTTTTAAGAAGGTTGGTTTACTACTTACTTATGACTTTCAATCATTCATACAAAGAACAAATAAAACTAAGGTCTAAAGTAAAAGGAAGAGAATTTACATATTATATTCAGCAATACTCATCCTGTTAACAGCAGTCAACCTATGAATATTTACCTCCATAATATCCTCTAGTCAGTCACTATGCAACTTCCATTTCAACCTACTCTTTGAACAGGCTGGCAAGTTTTTGGTTGGGCTGTATCTGACATACTATATGAACTCTAATTATCTGTCTTTTTGCAATTAATCATCTCACAATTATATTTCCTGCACCTATAAGCATCCAGCTGGGAACAGAGTTTAATCTAGAAAATAAAAAAGAAGGCTTAGGTTTATAACAAATTGCTTCTAATTAACAGAATCTTCCCTACTCATTTTACCTAAAGGTGCCTACAGCTAGTTAAACCATTTATTGTTTGTATTTTTGATTATAATTTTACAATTTCATTTAAATTTCCCCAGTGAATAAGTAGTTCAATGGAAATACAAACCTCTTATCATTTAAGTAAATAAATATTCTGCTGAGAAACAAATAAGCAATTAAGAAAAGCTAAGCAACCAACTTTCTTTTAAAAAAAAAATAGAACTGATTAAACATTTATATAGGACAATGTTAGATGACAAAACCTCAGGCAAAAGGTACATGGAACTTCTATTTCTGAATTCAACAACTGTAAAAACCACAGAGGATTCTAGAATGAGATTACTGAAAACTAATTTGATTATTTATATTTTATTATTGTTTTGTAGTATTCCTATGGCTAAAGACCACTGAGTCTCTCTTATAGCTGCACTATTCCTCCTCCTAAACCATCCCACTTGCATTTTCTCCACATTCGATTAGTTTCTGTATCTTTTGTGCAATTTGGTAAACTATAATGTTTATTTTTTGTATCCTACTCATGCTCAGACCATAAAAGAATTGAGCAGCTGAGACTGGAAGCTAAGAACAAATTCATAAAGGCAAATAATAGTACTAAGCAACAGGTCTACAGTATTAGATAATAATGCTAAAACAACTAACTTTTTGAATGTAAATTAGTATTAGTACTTGCAAATTTTGAATAAGGAGGAATGAAACTTTTCCATTTCAGAAGCCAATTTTGATATGAATAAATGAGGTATAACTTGAAATCAAAAGCCAATGAGAAAATTGTTTCCTTTACATAATAAAATGAATTATTTTATTAAATTATCCCTTTGGGACAATTAATAATACTGTTTATAAAGAAACTTTAAAGTCAAAAATAAGAATAGAGTCATACCAACCCAACCAAAGCCCACGTGACAATAGATGATAGGCTCTGGCTAATAAACTATACACACAAATAGAGACTGTGCAAAAGCAAAATAATGGTTATAAAATCAGTAATTCTACTCAATAAATTCAACATATAAAAGCAGGGAGTAAATAACACCCACCTGTTTGCAATGTGATTAGGAGTCTCAATCTCAGTTCAGGACATTACATATGGCCATAATCATATGCATAGCAACATTTTGCTGAGTGCATATAGGGAGAAGAATTAAGATTATATTGTTTAAAACATTTAAATGTTTTGAGTCCTTTTCCCAAAGAAGGAAATTGGAGCATTGGCTGGCTTTTTTACAAATGTTTGTTGAAATATTGCTCAGAAACTAAACAAGTGAATAATAGTTGGATAGTTATATAAATTGCTCCAGCATTGATTGAACAGTTCCTTCTCTAAAAATTGTTGGAAATGTAAAGTTCAACAATTTTGGGAAATGATTTATACCAGAATGAAAAAAAAAAATCTATGTTGAATTTCTTTTTCAACCTGATAATTATTACTAAACTTTACATTCCCATAAACCACAATTTAACTAGCATTGCACAGTAACTGCTACAAGGATACTCTAGGTTCCCTACTGGAAATCACTTATACTTCTTCCTACTGCAGAATGACTACTTATGTGTCTCCATGTCCAAATAACTTTATTTCAGGTCCAAAAAGATGTATTATCATTAATTTATTAGGACGCGGTGATGCAGAGGCTTAATGATGCTGGAACTGCCAGAAATGATCTGCAGTCCAGCAGTTCAAGCAAAGCTCTGTGAGACGGAGTGAGCTCCTGTCGCTTGATCCCTAGCTCCTGCCCACCCATAAGTTCAAAAGCATGCACTGTTGTGAGTAGATAAATGGGTACCACTTCAGTGGGGGGGGAAACTAGCTTCATTCATGTGTATGGAGAAAAATAGCTTATTCCCAAATAGTATAGTATATCCTTCAAGGAACACATTCTGACAATAAGTTCATAACTAATGGATTTAGGACATTTAGTATAATTTTAGTTACAGTATATTCAGAAAACTTCTCCAGCACAATCCTTAGAGAGAGAGAGAAACCCTTGCGTGTTTGTAGTTCTAAAGTACACATTTCTAGGAAGCACAGATCCACTGAACAAAACACAAAAAGATTTTTCAGATAAGCAGAATTAGATGGAGAGGGAGTAATTTTGAAGCACTACAGTGATTTAAATAGGAGTCCTAAAGAGATGCTCTTAAGTGCAAATTTGTTCTTGTTTCTGCACTATTTTCTAAACACATGAAAAATCAATGATAACACCTTAAAAAACTTTTAAAAGTTTTTGAAGCATGTAATTTAAAAGTAACATCTCTTCCAACAGAGGAATGGTAAATTATGGGGTTGGCATTTGCATTTGTTACAATGTCAAGACTTCCTGCCTATCAGCCCATCTACAAACAATATCTAAAGATGTCATCTACATATTTACCAAAGGAGCTTACGAACAAGAACTGTCAGTATATTTTAACACTTCTCCAAAACGTCAGCTTTCATCAGGTGTAAACACAACATGTATAATTTATTGGTTTAACTTAATTTAAAGAGATGACAGTCATATGTCAACACGGCTATTGATAAGGTAAATAAAGACTACAGGAAAATGTCAAAAACTTATTAAAATATTCTGCAATTTCCACATGAAATTAGATTTATCTACTTTTTTTGTCAATAGATAAGTTACATGTTTTCCTTTTTGGACTGATATTGAAGAACAACCTAACTTCAGTTACCAAGGAAAAGATAATGGTCAAATAAGAAATACCTTTGAAAACAAAATTGGAAGATACGCTTTATTCTTGAACATATTAAAAATGAAGAATCCATTTCCACTTTTTCGTAAACAATACTAGTCTTCAATTAAAACATTCACTTTTATGTATTATGCTGTGGTTTCAACTTTAAATTAAAGTTATTTAACTTTAACTTTTAACTTTAACTTTTATTTGTATTTCTATGCCGCCCAACTCCCAAGGGACTCTGGGCGGCTTACAGCAAATATAAAACTTATTAAAATATAAAAAGCATTATTTAAAAAAAAACATAATAAAAAGCATTTAAAAACAATTTGTCATTTGTTATTTGTTATTTTTTAGTTTGAAAACAACCATTTTCAATTAGCCAGATATTAAATTGAGTACAAAATAGCAAGTACTTAGTTATTTTGTTCCCTGCTTGGGCATTTATTTTAACAATTAATTTGTTTGAAATAATTTAAATAATGAAATATACTGTAAATTATAACTCATTTCTAGGCATCATATTTCAGAAATAACATACAGTGAGTTCATATGGCCAACATTGAAGTTTATGTAGAAAAAACTACCTTGAAAAGGACGTTGGTCTTACCTGATATGCCCATTTTCTGTCAGTGCTGAGAGACTCCAGGCATGGGGGTATCACTCTTGTTCTATAGCTCTATAGACTGGATCTAAACTGAAGACACGCCCTCTGCTGACACTCCCCAGTTTTGATGATGTTACAGCGATGTCTCATGACGTAGTACCTGCAACGACACCCCAAGTATACCCCGGACCAGACCCTATTTAGGGTGGGGCTGGAGTCTCTCAGCACCAACAGAAAATGGGCGTATCAGGTAGGACCAACACCCCTTTTCCTGTACGGTGCCTCGCGACTCCAGGCATGGGACATACCAAAGCTGGCTGTCCTCACGGGAGGGTACCTGTCTGGTCCTGCTCACCGGTCATTCCCAGTACTCACTGAAGAACTCTCCTGCCAAAGGCTGTCTCGGTCGAGGCGAACAAATCCAGTCAGTAGTGCCGAATGAAAGGCGACAGCGAAGACCAGGTCGCTGCACGACAAATTTCCTCCACCAAAGCCTGTGTCGCCCAGGCTGCCGTCGTGGCAGCACTCCTGGTAGAATGTGCTGTGAACGCCCTGGGTCATGGAAGGGCCTGCAAGTTATATGCCTTGGCAATGGTCACCCAAAGCCACCTGCCTACTGTCGATGCCGTAACTTTATTTCCCATCGTAGGCGGTTGGAATGATAGAAAAAGTGCCTCAGACTTCCTGAATGCCTGTGTCCGTTTTATATATATGCGTAAGGCCCTCCGCACATTTAGCATGTGCCACTCCCTTTCTCTGGAGTGAGATGGATTGGGACAAAAATCCGGAAAATCAACTCCTGCGCTCTATGAAATAGAGAGTTGATCTTGGGCATAAGAGCTGGGTCCAGTCTCAATACTACTCTATCAGCGTGGAAGATGCATAAATCCTCCCTTACAGAAACAGCGGCCAACTCAGATATCCTCCTGGCCGATGTTATGGCCACTAAAAACACCACCTTGTAAGTGAGAAACTTGAGGTGGGTAGTTCTTAGGGGTTCAAAGGGTGCCCTGATGAGGGCCTGCAGCACCTTGGTGAGATCCCAGGTGGGATATCTATGAGCCACCGGTGGTCTTAAATTGGTGGCTCCTTTAAGGAATCTCTTCACCTCCGGGTGGTGCGCTATGGATTCTACAGTCCCACATGATAAAATCGATGCTAAGGCCGCTACCTGCCTCCAAAGAGTCATCGGAGTTAACCCTTTATCCAGGCCTTCCTGAAGGAAGTCAAGCAATTGAGGAACTGGTACTGTGGTGGGCTCCAAGTCACGTCTAGTACACCACCTACAAAAAATCCCCCACGTAGCATTGTAGTTCCGAGTAGTGGATGGTCATCTGGCAGCCTGGATGGTCTGTATGACGCCGGAGGAGAAATTTCGCTCTATCAGAAGTCTCCACTCAAGCGCCACGCGGTCAAGTGGAGCCACTGTGGGTCTGGATGGCATATGGGCCCCTGGCTGAGGGAGAATCTGTCCGGAGGAATCCTCCACAGCCTGGCAATTGACAGGCTGACCAGATCCGCGAACCACAGACGTCTGGGCCAGTGTGGTGCTATCAGTATCACCTCCGCTCTCTCGGCTAACATCCTCCTGAGCACCTGCGGAATCAAGGCCAGGGGTGGGAAGGCATAAAGTAGCCCTCGAGGCCACGGACAGTGAAGGGCATCAATTCCCTCCACCCCCTGCATCGGAAACCTCGAGAAGAAGCGGGGCAGTTGGCTGTTTGCCAGGGAAGCAAAAAGATCTAATATTGGAGGGCCAAACCGATCTGATATTTCCCGGAATAAGTCTGGGTGCAGATGCCACTCCGACTGGTCGATGGTGGCCCTGCTCAGCCAGTCTGCCCGCACATTCTTCACCCCTGAGATGTGCTCAGCCCTGATGGAAAGCACATTATTCTCTGCCCAGTGACAAAGTCGCTCTGCCTCCTTCATGAGCGCCTTGGAGTGCGTGTCCCCTTGCCTGTTGATGTGCGCCTTAGCCGCCAAGTTGTTGGTGAGGAAGAGGACATGCCATCCAGCAATCTGCTCCTTGAATTCTCTCAGGGCCAGGCGAGCTGCCTTCAGCTCTAGCCAATTGATCTTTTGGTGTAAGTCCCTCTGTGACCACCTCCCTTGGGCCACCAGATTCTGGAAATGGGCTCCCCAGCCCCCCAGACTGGTGTCTGTGGTGATAGTCAGATGCTTCTGGTCCCTATACACACAACCCTTGTTCATATGATCTGAAGTCCACCAGAGGAGTGACCTCAGGACCGCCCTCGGGACCCTAACTTTCACCGGTGATGTGCCCCTGCCTTTTCTCTGGAAAGGGAGCAGGAACCACTGTAATGGCCTGGCATGGAACCTAACCCAAGGAACTATCCCTATACACGATATCATCTTGCCGAGCAGTGTGGACAGCAAGGCAAGGGGGGCTCTCTTTTCCAATCTGATCTGCCTTGCTAATGTCCTGATGCTCTCCAGGCGAACTCTCGACAGAAACACCTGCCCTGGTAAGGTATCTATTATCGCCCCTAGGTGTAAAAGGCGAGTCGCCGATTTGAGGTGGCTTTTTTCCACATTGATGGAAAAGCCATAGCTCTGCAAGAGCTGAACCGTGACCCGCAGGTCTTCCTCTGCTCGTCTGAGAGATACTGACTGTATTAATATGTCATCAAGATAACATTGTATCCTGACTAGTAGTGTCCCGAGAAAGGCTCCTAGCGCTGCCAATAGTTTGGTGAACACCCTGGGTGCTGAAGCCAATCCAAATGGTAAGGCCCTGTACTGCAGGTGTCTGCCGTTGTAACAGAACCTCAGGTACTTTCTGTCTAGAGATGAAATCAGTACGTGAAGATACGTCTCCATGAGGTCGATGGAGGTCAAGAAATCTCCTTCTCTGACATTCTCCAAAATCAATTGTAGAGAATGCATCTTGAACCTCCAGTACCTTAAGTATTTGTTGAGTTCTTTGAGATTGAGAATTGGTCTCAATGCCCCTGAGGGTTTCTGAATCACAAACAGCATGGAATAATAACCTTGTCCCTCCTGATCGACTGGGACCCTTTCCACTGCCTGTATATCCAGTAGATGCTGGATGGCGGCTTCCATGCTCTTCTTCTTGTTCACGTCTCTGGAGACGGGACAACAGATAAAACACTTCAGGGGGGCGGAGGTAAATTCTAAGGATAGACCCGATCTTATGGTCTCCCTGACCCAAGCGTCCATAGTTGTTTCTTCCCATTGGTGGGCAAATAGCCCTAGTCGGCCACCAATGGGAGCCATGGCCCTGGAGTTATTGAGAGCGACGAAAAGGGTGGTTTCCCCCTCCTCGAAAGGGTCGCCTGTTCTGGGGCTGCGTTTTGGTCTTATCCACAAATCCCTGCCCCTCGGCCACTGAGCCGAGGTGGCGCAGTGGTTAGAGTGCAGCACTGCAGGCTACTTCAGCTGACTGCTAGCTGCAGTTCGGCGGTTCAAATCTCACCGGCTCAAGGTTGACTCAGCCTTCCATCCTTCTGAGGTGGGTAAAATGAGGACCCAGATTGTTGGGGGCAATATGCTAACTCTGTAAACCGCTTAGAGAGGGCTGTAAAGCACTATGAAGCGGTATATAAGTCTAACTGCTATTGTTATTGCTATTGCTATACTGTCTGGGTGCATAACCCCTCTGTTGTCGCTGAAATCCCGACCCTGCATAAGGGCGAAAATAAGGCTTACAGAAAGGAGGTGAAGGTCGGCAATCAAACCTCCTGGAGATCGATGGCAACACTCTCTTGTCCCTAGATTCCACCAAAACTGGATCCAGGGACGCACCAAATAGCTTGCCCCCTTTAAAGGGCGCTGAAGCCAACTTCCTCTTAGTGTCTGCCTGCCAGTGCTTTAGCCACAGTAGACGCCTTGCCATGACAGAAGAAGCAATTGCCCTAGCTCCGAATTTCGCAGAATTCAATGTAGCATCTGCTGTGAATTCCACTGCAGCAACAACCTTGTTGAAATCCTGGTGAGTCCGCAGATCAGAGGGCGGGACTTTTTCCTGCATCTGCTTCAACCAAAGCAATGACGCTCTGATGAAAAAAGAAGCGGTCGTGGCAGACTTGACCGCCCAGGTAGCCGCTTGGTGGGCCTTGCAAAGCGTAAGCTCCAACTTCTTCTCGTCTGGCTTAAGCACGTCCTCTGCATCAGAGAGAGCAGCTGAGGGGGATGCCAACGCCATCACCGGCTCATCTACCTCCGGGATCTGTAGAAGCTCAGTGAGATCCAGGGTGACATTGTAGAATTTTTTGTCAAAGGACATGGGATTGGGATAAGCCCCAGGAGAAACCCACTGCCTCTGAACCATGTCCATAAATAATCTTGGCGCTGGAATGGCCTCTGTTTCAGTCATGGGTTCTGAAAACAGGAGATCAGAGGGATCCGCAGGCTCCTGAGACGCCTTAGGCTTTGACGAGTCCGTCCTTAGCCAGGTTGAACTCTTAGCCTTAAAAAGTAGCGCCTTAAACAAATGAGGCTGGAACAACCCTTTGAAGCTAGGTTGTTCAGATGCCATACCCTCATCTTCTGACAACTCCTGATCAATCAGGCCCTCTTCCTCCGAAACAGAATCTTCACTCCTCGAGGAAGAGTCCAGAGAACCGGAAGCCTGGTAACTCAGCAACTCCCTTGGATGCTGAGGTGAACTCTCCTGCACCTGCATTTCTGATGGCATCGTTGCTGTTTGGAGGAAATGCTGTCTGCCAGCTTCAAAACCTCTCTTAGAAATCCATTGTTGGATTAAAGGAAGAATTTCTGTGTCACCTTCCCCCAGCGGGCGGAGCCCCGCTGCCGTGGGAGTGAAGGTAGCCTCGGGTGGATGCCTTCTCTGGCTAGCCAACCCCCCCCTCTCCTGTGGTAAAGGTGAGAGGCCCTGTGGAGGCCAAATGCCACTTGTAGATGGCCCAGGATCTGGGATAGAGACTGAACCCAGCTCCTCCTACATAATCAAGTCTCCTGCAGTGCTGAGATTATAAGACTCCAATATATGACTGAAAGCAGGGCCAGCCCTAACTTCCCTTTCCACAAGGGGGCTTAGGTGCTTCCTTTTCTATGCTGCTTTTGCCCCTTTTTCCACCTGCTTCTCCAAGGCCCTTTGAAGCCTTTGCTCCGCCTTCTCCTGGGCCTTAGAAGGCTTCTTGTTGGGGGCAGCCTTGGATTTTGTTATGGCTGCTGCTCCCCTGGCCCCACTCTTAGAGGATCCATGCTTGGAGCCACGACTGCTAGCTCTGCTCGCCTGAGCTAATTCAGCCATCTCTCTGTGTGCACGTGAAAAAACTGCAGACACTGTGTAATACCTGGTCTACTAGTCAGCTCTCCTTTCCTTTTTTTTTTTCTAAAGGCTTCCTACCAGGAAAGGCCCCAAAAGAAAAATGGCTCCAAAGGCCTCAGTTATCTCACCACTCCAGATCACCATCACACTCAGCAAGTTCCAGAAGGCTGCTGTACTTTGGAAGTCCTGGTCTACCTCCCAACTGAGCAGGCAGCCAAAAAGCCTCAGGTCTGTCTCTGTTGCAACAGCTGTAGGTCCCGGTCTACCTCCCTATCGGGCAGGCAGCCAAAGAGCCTCAGCAGTGCTGTATATAATCAATGCTGGAGGTCCCGGTCTACCTCCCAATCGGGCAGGCAGCCTGGAAACCTCCACGTGGTCTGGGGCCGTCAACAACTCCAAACTGCACTCCCTCCTGGGCAGGCAGCTGAGAGATAGTGCTCTCCTGAGTGCTACCAGCCGGTAACACTCACTAATGTCCTTTCGGAGTAGCGTGCTCTAGCTTACTGCTCCCATGCTACTCCCTTTCAAAATGGCACCTGGCCTCTTCGCCGTTTCACGCCAATTCGAAAAAAAGGCCGCCCGAGCCTCCAGAACGCGCCCCAATGGCACTGGCAGCCACGAGGAGTCAAAACGCGCCGTTAGCCAACCTTTTCTTCCAGCGACGCCTTCCAATCCTCCCTCGTTGCGGGGTAGCGGGCTCGAGCCACTGGCTCTTCACGCAGGCCCCCGAAAATGGCTGCCGCAGTTAGTGGAGCCTTTTCTGGCCTCCCTTTCCTGCAATACCAAGCCTCCAATAACAGCGGGCTCGAGCCTAGGGCTCTTCACACTGTAATCTTCTTCCTCTCTTCCCAGCACTTCTTCCAAATTACTGGTGAACCAAAAGCTGTTTTTGGCAGAGTTCACTCTGCCACGTCTATACAGCGCTATAGACTGAGTCGAAACTGGGGAGCGCCAGCAGAGGGCGTGTCTTCAGTTTAGACCCCGTCTATAGAGCTATAGCACAAGAGTGATACCCCCATGCCTGGAGTCTCGTGGCACCGTACAGGAAAATACAGTGTATTAGATTTCACTGCTTTCATAATTCATTTCATTTTATCCAGGTAAGCATAAGCTTCCACTCTATAGTTTATTCTGGTAGACTGTTTATATAACACAGGGTAACATTCAACCCCAAAATCCAAGTACCATGTATGTTTAGCATGATGATAACACCCATGCTAATATTAATATGTACTGTATAAGGACAGCCTTAGCTGAATAAAAGTACTCCAGCTTCTGTATAAAAATGTAATTTCATGTCAAAGATTGGTCTGTAAATTACTTCTGAATGATTGGGTGAAGTTTAGGGAGTACCCACAGTTGTAGGACAGAAAACAGAAGAGAAAAATCTTTTTGTGTTAACAGAAGATTGCTTGCACAACATTGGAGTTCAGTTTTCACAAATCTCAATATACAGTAGATTTTGGATTGCTGAATTTAGGAAACTAATTCTTCCTTAAGCCCCAGTCATGAAACTGGTTAGTCTGAGTGAATTTACAGTCTCTCATTTTAATTTGACAAGAATGTTATAATGAAACAACATGGGACAATGTTTTCTGGGATGCATTGGTCAAAATAACTAAATTATGTATATATTCCATAAGAAACATAAGTTCAATCATTAGTGCAAATGTACCAGTAGAAACAGTAGCATAACATGTAATTCTAACTATGTATGGGAAATACAGCATGTAAATCAGTTAGAATGCATACATTTTAAATTTCCATCTCAAGTAACTAATATAAAAGACAAGCAGAACAGCATACTAGCACATTATTTCTGCTTTGCTGGTATATCTAGATGTCTTAAGTAGAAGGCACTATGTCATAATAATAATATTAAAGTCACAATTTTACAGATAATGCTTAAAATCCAGAATATTAAGGATGCATGTAACTAAAAACAGTACTTTTTATGTTAAACCCACTTAAAATACAATAAACAAATAACAGATATATACTTTAACTCCTCACTGAAGTTAAGTGGGTTCCATCCTTGTCTTCAACCCCGCTCAACACCTGGCTGTGTCACCAGGCCTGGGGCCTCAGCGAACCAGAGACATTTTCTTACTTTCTCCAGGTGGTTTGTACATTTTAAATTTTTAATGCTTCTTATTTTTAATAATACTTTTATATTTTTATAATTATTGTGTATATTTGTTTTATTGGTTGTTCTACATTGCACAGAGTTGCTTTTTGTGAGATAGGCGACTATATAAATGTGAGAAATAAATAAATAAAAAGACAGCAACTCCTCAGAGTCTGTTTTTAAAGATGTCAAAATCAAGTACATCCATACACAAAGACAAAATCAAAGTAGAAAGAGCAAGATCAAATGTGTGATATATTTCTTATACTATATATATATTTTTAAATATATTTTCTCACCATTTTCCCAAATTCTTTAGTCTATGAAAACATTCATTGCTAATGTGGTTCAAGAGAGTAAATCAAATAAAAGTGTATTCTATCAATTCATTTTGTTGACTCAAATTAAACACACACACACACAAACACACAACCTTTACTCAGATATCACTTTAATAAGTTATCAGCAAAGCAAACTCTTCTGTTTATATTTTAATTCACCAAGAGAGAATCTGTATCAAAAGAGAATTTAAAATAGGTCTTGCATTACTAAAGGCCCAATGCTTTCTATTGCTATATAATGTGATCAAATAAATAAATTCTTATGACAATTAAGAATAACTATAACAATCAAAAAAGAAAAAATCCCTTCTCATCAATCATAAAAATTATCACTTATAACTGGGTCAATGGGGGAAGGTGAATTTTGTGAGCAGTTTTAATTCTATCCTTGCCCTACAAAATTATTGCCCTCCGTGCATTGTTTTAGTTCCAACAGAAACTTGATTAGGCAATGATCTTGTCTATCAATTGATGGACAAATTGATCTAATTTATACAAACTAAGCTTATGTTTTTGGTCTTTTCCACTGTGATTTGAAAATGTGAACTCTTTCCCTAAAATATTTTGTCCAATAGGCTACATGATTCAGTAACTCTATGATTATATCAATTCTCACTGGCAACATTATGGTATCTAAACAAACATGTTCAAATTGACACCAACATTAGATTAGACAAATAATAGTAATGAACCTAAATCAAAAGCATAAAGAAATAATGATGACATGACTCTCCTTTCTACTCAAGCTTCAAATCAAATTTCACAAAGAAATAAACGAAAGACACTGCAGCTTTAATATGCCAATTAATATTCAAATGGAATAAAAAAAAACAGATAACTAATTATGGCCATCAAATTATTCTCTTTGCCATATGGCTGATGTTAGTTCTAAACTTCATTGGTTAGTTCCAAAAGCTAATAGATTACACATTTTTATAAGTATCAAACTAGTGTTTCCTTGCCTACAAACCGAATTTGCTGGCAACAATTTAGATGTATATGAGTTCTGCATTCCTAAATATGGGAATGATTTAAGTGTGATCATACGGTGAATTCCAGGGCTACAGGCTAAACAGGTAAATCATCCCAGAAAAAGGTAATGGCAAACCAATTCCAAGAAAATTATCAAGGAAACTGCCTGGATATCCCCATGAAATCTTCAAGAGACAAACTCCGCTAAAAGAAAACTTCTATTTTTTAAATTCTTATAATGAGAATAGTAATATACCAGAATTGTTGTGAGAGCAAACAAAGTAAAGATTTTCATCCAAATCTGTAATTATATTCTTAAAATTATGAATGACTCAATTGTTAACATTTTAAGTAAACCATCCCATCATTTTGCAAAGTAGGATAGAGATTTTTTTTAAAGATATTAAGTTTTGCAACAATGTTTAACTATGTGCTGTGATTTCCAGAATATTTGGGTTCTATCTGATTTTTATAAAAGTTAATTGTTTTTTTTCTAAACTGATTATTGCATAGGATACATAATCATCTCAGTATAGAAGTTCATTTTTTCGAAACAATTTCATCTTAGAAGAAAAGCTATTCTTTTTTTTTCTGGGACAATTAGTTTCTTCATGTTCCAAACACTAAATTCTATTTTCCCATTAATTTTTAAATCTGTGTGGCTCTAACTTAAAATAAACTGTACATCAAAAGAATGGAAAATAAACAGCCAGGAACACAATTTGAGGAATTGGATTTACTTAGTTTATTTAGCTAAACAGGGTCCATTGGATCTCTTTAATAGGCTGACAGTTGCACTGGGCTGGTTAATAAAACATTCAACACAGTATCTTCAGCCAATATAGAAATGCAAATCCCACCAGAAATATTTTATTCATGAAATAATTATTTCATTTACTACCACACACACAAAAACCCAAGCTCTTAACTCACTTTGCAAACAAACAGTGCCATCTAGTGTTGTTATTTAAAAATCAAGATAAAAAGATAGCTTTGTAATTCTTTAATTTTAAATTTCCCCCTTTTAACAATAAATCTTCTTTGCATGATTTAAATCATTGACTTTGGAGAAAAAGACTAAACTCCAGCAAAAGTTTAAAAAAAAAGAACAGATGTGAAAATATATTTATGTTTTTTATTATTTTGCTATTCTTCTGTCACATGCACTAATTCATCTATTCTGACAGCTCTGTAGGACTTAGTGACACCACGAAAGGATGAAACAAGTTTTTCTTTCTTGTTTTACTCTATATAAATTGATAATGATGCTCAGGTAGTCACAATTTTCAAAAGTGAACATAAAAGTCAAAGTGAAATAGTTCTTCAGATGGGCAGCTAGATTTTTAGTTTTAAAAAAATTGTTTATTTTTGCTGTAGCCCTTAAAACAGTTTACCTATTTGTCTATAGAGATGGATCTCATGAAATCTCATGAAAGACTGTAGTCAAGGTTCAACAGAATATATTGCTTGGACAAGTTCAGAATTAAAATTCCACTGACCAGGAAGATTAATAATGTAATCAGATGAAAAAACTGATCAAACAGGTATCTGTATCTCAAAGAATATTATCAAGAAAGCACTTATCCTTACTACTTACTTTTTGTAATTTTTCCTTGTCTATACAAACCTACAAGGAATTTTAAAATCATTAGGCATATACAGGGAATCCACAGGTGGCAGTTGGGATGGCAGTTGGGATGACAGTTGGGACCAGAATTTCCATCACCAAGTGATGCTGTCATAAAGTGTGATGTCATGATGCATTGCTTAATTTTGCAGATTATACTTTAAAATGTTCCAAAGCAGAGGAACTACTTTTCACTGTTTCCTTGGGCCTTTATTCATCCTCCACTTTCTGTATTCAACCAGTCTTTGTAAAACAAATGCAAAACCACAAAACAAAATCAATCAATCAATCAATCAATCAGGTAGATTTTGCCACCTCTGAGTTTTTAGTGGAACCAAATTTCCCATTAGCCTTGGCTGGGTTAAAATATAATGCTACAAAGCGATAGCGATAGCACTTAGACTTATATACCGCTCTGTACTGCTTTACAGCACTCTCTGAGCAGTTTATGGAGTCAGCACATTGCCCCCAACAATCTGGATCCTCATTTTACTGACCTTGGAAGGATGGAAGACTGAATCGACCTCAAGCCCACATCAGGATCGAAGTCCCGGCTGTGGGCAGAGTTTGCCTGCAATATTACATTCTAACCACTGTGCCACCAGGGACTGTTTTATGGTTTGTTCGTGATATATGGACTCAGCTTTTGCAGCTTGGAAGTCATTGTTTATGTTTTACTCTAAAAGGAGCAGTGAAATCATTTCATTTATTCACCAATCATAGTTAAAATAGATGATGACAAAATGATATATGATCCAAGCCCCTGAAATGTTCATATAATCTAAAAGAAATTTACAGTGGAGAATATCATTTGGATGAGTGCAGTATGACTTAACAAACTTCACTTTCTTTTTTAAATTTATTAAATGTTTCCTCAATAACTCAGTAGCTTGGCACACACCAAGAATCTTTAAGACCCAGAAGAAAGTCAGTACAGGACTGGTGAATTTTTAAGAACAAAATATGAGCTTAATCTGAAACTGTCTCTCAGGAACCTTGATTAAAACATCTATAACCTCAGAGGTTAATTATTAATTAAGACTGTTAAATTGTCTTTCATATTCTTTATGAGATCTCTTCATCATGATGACTTTTAGACATAACTGTTTTCTGTTGTAAGTACACTGAAAAAGAAGAAATTAAATATTTTCTTGTGCAAAAGAATAGTTTCCAGGAATTTGGATATACCACTGAATTTTAGCTGGTTATCTTTATTGGCTCAATTTCTCCTAAACTGATTAGACTGTTCAGCCCAACCCTCTGCTTAATCTAAATTGCAGCATCCCAGACAGTTGGCTGTCCATTTCAAAATATACTGTGTACGGGAACCACCATCTCCAGATAATTGGTCCAACTGCTTTTATTGTCAGGAAGATTTTCCAACCTTCAATTGAAATTTGTTTTCTTGTAATTTAAATCCATTATTCCTTCATGTCTTTCATTTTGGAGTGATAAGATAAAGAATTCTTGCAAGTATTTAAAAAAATATATGGTTTTCCAGCTAGATCTGTATCGACTTAATTGTAATGCAATCTGTCTCTTAGCTAGCTTGCCTATCAATATGTTAAAGAGAGTTTCTCAAATTCTTTGTTGAGATCCATAGTGAAGGACATGTAACTTGAGGTTGAATTATTGAGTTTTTAGTGTTCTCCAAACTTATTTCTCTTCCTGCATATGTTTTATTACCAGGCTAAGTAAGACCATCAGTGCATGGGGGAGTGAAGTTTTGCTGACTGTTTATATGTACACAACATGTACAAAAATATGTTTTAGCCCTGGTAAAAAAGAAAACATTAGGAAGACATTCAGCTGGCTTTTCCCCAACTTCTGAGGGAGAAAAGGGAAAACACAATAATGCTTTCAAGACTGATGTCAGTCCTTCAAAGTACACAAAGGCCACACCAAGAACAGGATGCCAGAGGTTTGATTGCAACTATCTATATAGATATATGCTATAGTAATAGAGTTTGGAAGATCTGATTGCATTTTCCCTTAGCCTCTCATATACCCAGTGCACTATCAACTAGTTTGGGGTAATGAACCGTCTGCAAGAAAACAACCAAGCTCAGAAAGCACCAAGGACCCCTCATTTCAACCCTGTACTAAAAATATACTCCTCTATTGAGTCTGATGTGTCTTATCCTTTGTCTGGAAAATTGGTAATATGTGCCTCCTGACATAAGAAAAGGAAGTACAGGTAGTCCTTGAGAAATGACAGGCCACTTAATGAAGGTTCAAAGTTATTACCAACACCCCAAAACTATATATGACCCTGTTTCAAAAGTTATTACAGCTGAAGTACCACCACATCATTCACCCTTATGACAGACCACAGAGATGCTGGAGCGTGCTCCCCCCCATCTCTCTTCCTCTCATCCCGCCCTGCAGCACATGGGCCTGCTCCCCATGCCTCCCTTGCAGAAATGGCAGCTGCTTTCAGAGCTTTCTGCACCGATCAGCTCACCACCGATCATCTGGCTATTGGGAGACTGCAAAGTTCTCCTTCCTCTGGCTAGGCTTTGGGAAGGCAGCCTTCGCATAAAAGACAGCTTCAGGATGAGCTTTCTAAAAGCTTTTCCTTGATTAATCCCTTCCCCCCCCCGCCCAGAAAGCCACATTAGTTAAATAAACAGAATAAAAAAAAGCTGGGATAGATAGATTTGTTGACTCTCCCACCCCACCATCACCACAATTACCGTATTTTTCGGAGTATAAGACGCACCTTTTTCCCCCCTAAAAGAAGCTGAAAAATTGGGTGCATCTTATACTCCGAATGTAGCTTTTTTGAAGCTTTTTTTCAGCCCTAACGAGGTGCTAACAGTGAAGCGATCTTCCGTGCTTTGCTAGCTAAGCGATCTTCCCTTTGCCTGTTTTTTTCATTGCTGCTCCCTCCGACAATCAGCTGAGTCTTTCCAGGCTTTTTTCTTTGCTTCTCCCTCCCAAGAAGGTTTTTTCCAGCCCTAAGTCTTTGCAGGCTTTTTTCATTGCTACTCCCTCCGAAGAAAGTTTTTTTAAGCCCTAACCAGGGGATAAAATAATGTGCAGACTAAGGACGCTAGCCAGATGAATACCTGGTAGGCAGATTTTTTCCCCCTATTTTCCAAAAACTAAGGTGTGTCTTATACTCGAAAAATACGGTAGGTGCTAAAACTAAACTCTCCCTCTGCTCTAAAATCTCTATCCATTTTACCTTGACTCCAGGGTAAAAAGTAGAGGAACACAGCAAACAAAAAATTAAAATCTGAAAGTCATCTCCAAAGGTTGTGCAACAAAATGGAGGACACTGGGTCTTTGCAAGCTTTAGCTGTCATGAGTCTGACTATCTGGGCTCTACAGGCATACCAGTTGCAGCCTTACTTGGGATATTAAGACCTGACTGCAAAAGTTTATGCTTTCATCACCATGTGATTATACTACTACAAAGTATTCTACATGGGCTACTTTTAAAGAACACCCAAAAGCTTCAGTAGATGTGGTTCCCAAGTATATCCAACCATTTCCAATGTTTGTCGCCAGTTTCAGGAAGTTAGGACAGTTGTTTCAGCATGAAAAACATTTTTATATGATGGGACTAGCTCTTTGGAATGGCCTCCCATCAGAAATTCATTTGTCTCCAACATTATCTGCCTTCCAGAAAACGTTCAAAACAGAGTTTTTCTGAAGGGCTTTGGGAACATGACACCAAATCTTTTTAGTGTATTTATCTTACATATTCCTTGATGTTACTACATTTTGTTCTGTTACTATGAGGCACCAAATGAGAGTTTATAATGGGTAGAATAAAAATTTAATACATAAATACATACATATCTAAATAACCAATCAGTTGTGTTTAATATGTCACTCTTGTCTGCAATAAAGTTTCTAATGTAGTCAATTCATATCTGGGAGTCTTCTGCCAAGACATAACAGATAAATGAATGGAGACTTCTGATTTATTCCAAGCTCTGGTGTGAAGTCTTATATAACTGTCCATTTATCTTCACCTTCTCTTCTTAGACCATTACTGGAAGCAAAGCTTTTGTTTTTCAGACTCTCTGATTAACCAAGTACAAACTCCTAAATAGAAGGAAATTTTGTTAGGGATTCTCCACTTAAGCTTTTTATCACAACACAATATAAACAGTTAAATTTTTTCATCCATTTGTTGTGGCAAGACTTCATTGTGGAATACTACTCAATCAAAATGTGAATTATTGGTTGAAGTATCACCAACAAAGTACTTAATAAATAAGACTCTCTCAATGCCTCAACAGATACAACGTTAGACCATTAAGAAGTCCTTACTTCAGGTAATGCAAGTGAAAACAAGACACTGAATGAAAGCCCCAATAGAATCTACAAGGTTTTAAATAGATTACAATATGACTCCTAAGTACAGATATTTTATACCATAGAATGTTAATCATTTTTGCATACTCTCTGAATGTCTTTCCTCAACCATTATTATAAAATTAGCATTTTCCTGTTCTCAAGCCAGAATAACAGAACTTTTTCCATTGTAGTTATGCCATATCACAAAAATGAAGAGCAATTTGGTTCACACACTAATTCCAGACCCTAAAATAGCATGTCCAATGACGAGGCACCAAAACCATACATGTACATCCCTGGTTGAGTGAGGCTTCTTCAAAAATGGCTTTGTTTTGTCATTTCTGCTTTTCTTTCCTTGGTATGAAATGTATCTGTATAAAAAGTTATACAAAGAGCAGCAATGATAAAATCAATAACTGTAAATGTATTTCAATTCCTCTTTCACCAAAACCTTTCAATATACTTTTATTTACTTTTTTTAAACTAAAAGTGTAAAAGAGTATACCAGAGTATTTTAGCAGAACATTATACCATTAATTACTTTTCAGAATTTAAAAACTAGACTTCCTTTTGCAGCAAAGCATGTTATCTATTTGCAGGGCAGGCTCTGAACACAGAATAACTGAGTTGGAAGGGACCTTGGAGGTTTTCTAGTCCAACCCCCTGCTTGAGAATGAGACCCTATACCAGGGCACAGAAGAAAAAAAAACCCGGAAAAAAATTCCCCCCCAAAAAAAAATTCAAAAAAAAATTCAAAAAAAAGATGGCGGCGTCCACGGACCGGCACCGACCGAACCTGATCTGTGACATCATCGTGACATCACCAGCGGGTCGCTACCGGTTCAGGCGAACCGGTCCGAACCGGGAGGAACCAACCTCTACCCTATACCATTTCAGACAAATAGCTGTCCAGTCTCTTCTTAAAGCCTCCAGTAATGGGACACCCACAATTTCTGAAGGCAAGCCATCCCACTAGTTAATTGTTCTCATCCTTAAGAAATTTCTCCTTAGTTTTAGGTTGCTTCTCTCCTTGTTTAGTTTCCATCCCTTGTTTCTGGTGCTTTGAAAAATAGATCGACCCCCTCTTTGTGGCAGCCCCTCAAATATTAAAACACTGCTATCATGTCTGCCCTAGTCCTTTTCACTAGATTAGACATACCCCATTCTTGCAACCGTTCTTCATATGTTTTAGTCTCCATTTCCCTGATTCTTTGGTACACAGGTATTCTGACATAATATGGCCTTTTAAAGTTATAAGCTTATAATTTCAATATGGCTACTAAATGCAAAATTTACATTGCCTATACCAGCGGTCTGCAACCTTAAACACTCAAAGAGCCATTTGGACCTGTTTCCCACAGAAAACAAAACACAGGGAGACACAAAACCTGGGTGGGCATGGCCAACTCAACGTCACTCACTCCAACCCAGTCACATGAACCCCCCCCCAGCCACGCCTACCCAGGTTTTGTGGCTCCCAGTGTTTTCTATGGGAAACAGGTATCTCTCTCTCTTTCTCTCTCTCTCTTTCTTTCTCTCTCTCTCCCATCTCTTTCTCCCTCTCCCTCTCTCTCCCTCTCTCATCTTTTTCCCTCTCTCCCTCCCTCTCATCTCTCTCTTTCTCCCTCTCTCCCTCTCCCTCTCCCTCCCTCCCCCTCCCTCATCTCTCTTTCTTCCTCTCTCCCTGCATCTCTCCCTCTCTCATCTCTTTCTCCTTCTCTCCCTCTCCCTCATCTGTCTTTCTCCCCCACTCTCATCTCTCTCTCCCTTTCTCCCTCTCTCCCTCTCCTTCTCTCATCTCTCGCTTTTTCCCTCTCATCTGTCTTTCTCTCTCTTTCTCCCTTTCCCTCTCTCCCCCTCCCTCTCTCATCTTTCTCCCTCTCCCTCCCTCTCATCTCTCTTTCTCCCTCTCCCTCTCATCTCTTTCTTTCTCTTTCTCCCTCTCCCTCTCTCTCTCCCTCTCTCATCTCTTTCTCCTTCTCTCCCTCCCTCTCATCTCTCTTTCTCCCTCTCCCTCTCATCTCTCTTTCTTTCTCTTTCTCCCTCTCCCTCTCTCTCTCCCTCTCTCATCTCTTTCTCCTTCTCTCCCTCCCTCTCATCTCTCTTTCTCCCTCTCCCTCTCACCTATTTCTCACTCTCCCTCCCTCTCATCTCTCTCTCATCTCTCTCCCTCTCTCTCATCTCTTTCTCCCTCTCTCCCTCTCCCTCCCTCTCCCTCCTTCTCTCACTTCTTTCTCCCTCTCTCCCTCCCTCTCCCTCCCTCTCTTTCTCCCTCCCTCTCTCATCTCTTTCTTCCTCTTTCCCTCTCATCTCTTTCTCTCTCTCTCTCTCCCTCCTCTCTCTCCTCTCTTTTTACCTCTCTCCCTCCCTCCCTCCCCCTCCCTCTCTCATCTCTTTCTTTCTCCCTCCCTCTCTCATCCCTTTCTCTCATCTTTCTCCCTCCCTCTCCCTCTCTCTCATTTGTTTCCCGCTCTTTTCCCTCTCTCATTCTCTCCCTCCAGCTCTCTCTCTCATTTCTCTCTATCTCCCCTTCTCTCTCTATCTCATTTGTTTCTCTCTTTCCTCTTTCTCATTCTCTCCCTCCATCATTTTCTCATTTCTTTCTTTCTTTTTCTCTCCTTTCCTCTCTCTTATCTCTTTTGCGCATGTGCACACACACAAGCAGGATACCCTCCTGGGCTGGGATCGTGGCGGGGACGGCGACTCCTCTCGGCTGGCCCTGAGCTGCCCGTGAAGGACACGGAATCGCAAAAAGCAGCTGGTTGCAGGCAGTGCAGAGAAAATGCTAGGGGCGCTTCAGCCGCACGGCTCTGCGGAGAGGCTTGCGCCTTCTCGGGGCGGAGAGCAGGTCGCATGACCAGGTCGGCAGGGAGCCATAGGAGAGGGGTCAAAGAGCCGCATGAGGCTCTGGGGCCGCGGGTTGCCGGCACCCAGCCTATACCTTAGGAATAGGTAGGACACTGATTACAGTAACAGGTGAATCATTTTTGCAGGTCTAGTTTTATAGCTCTAGAATAAAACAATTTTTTTGCAAACAAATGCACTAACTACACATTATCTAGGGCTACAAATCTTGGCTCTGAAAATGTAGACTATTGGTAGATAGCAACAAAAAATTAAAGTGTAAAGAGTTACACTTAGAAAGCTTGACAAACCATTGCAATTAGTCAAAAATCTGTGTGTGTGTGTGTGTGTGTGTGTGTGTGTGTGTGTGTGTGTGTGTGTGTGTGTGTGTGTTACTGCTTCTTAAAATGTCTGGCTTCTGAAAATCAGGAATACTGGATTTTCGGGGAAACGGCAGGTGAAAAAGGAAAAGAATGCTCTTACCAGAGTAATTCCTGGCTGTTAAAATTGCTTTTAAGATTACTTAGATAATTTTTTCTGCCAACATAATCACATACTGCAATTCCATGTTTGACCACAAGATAGAGCTAACAATACAGAAAATTTGTTAACTTTTCCTGCTGTTTAAAACTGACACTTTAAAAATGTGCTTAACAATAAACTTCACTCACAGTTGTATAATACCTTCAGTAAAACAATCCTGATAATCCTGTCAGTATCAACTTGTTAACATGCTTCTCAAAAGTCTAAAAAGATGAAGCAAAATAGTATCAATAAAACTCTGTTTTTATTGTTCCTTCAACATAGAATCTAAGATTTTACAATAAAACTTACATACAGGGTTTTAAACATACTTATAGCCAAATACAGATAGTCTTCGACTTACAACATTTGGTTAGTGACCGTTTGAAGTTACAAAGGCACTGAAAAAAATGACTGTTTTTCACACAACAGTTGCAGCTTGGCAACTGGCATGTATTTATGACAGTTGCAGTCATGTTATCACTTTTTGCCACTTTCTCACAAGCAAAGTGAATGGAAAAGCCAGATTCCCTTAACAACCATGTTACTAACTCAACAACTGCAGTTATTCATTTAATAAGTAAGTACGTCAAGTAAATAAGTCAAATAAAGCAAGTAAGGTCATAAAATGGTGCAAAACTCACTTAACACTCATCTTGCTTAGCAATGGAAATTTTGGGCTCAATTGTGTTCGTATGTCAAGGACTACCTGTATATTCTCTTTCGTGCTTGTGTTTTGCAAAATTAACATGGCTTTTAAGCCATATGATGTCTCTTGTAAGTACAATTAGAGATCACCTACACTGTCTTACTGAGGACCATTTGTGATTTCATAATTCAAATGGTTAGTTATATTGCATAGAAATTGGACTAACTGGCTGTTTTCCAGTATGATTTTACATAATCATCTCAAATAAGTGACTTGTTTGAATGATTACTGTAACCTTCACATCTTGCTAGTGTTGCAGTAGAAGCCTGGAATACATGGCAAATCTAAAAAACAGGTATGAGACATACTATACCATGTTAAACTACGTGACAATAATTGATCAAGACTGTTGGCATAAATATTTAACCACACTTTGAACAAAGTGAATCGTAAATTAAGACAGGAAAAAATGTTACATTGTTCTATGTAACTGGCTCTTGCTGTAAGTGCACGAAAAAAGTAATAGATAACAAAATTTAACACTTGAGCTTTATCTCTCCTAGGAGGAAATTTCAACCAAGCACAGTGGCAGAAGATCTGAATTAGGAAAAGTATTAGAATATGTAATCCTTTCACCTGTACAAACTAGACATTGATAAATTACAAACTATGACAATCAGAGCTCTGTTGAATCTGATTAATTTTTTTTATCTGGGCTATAATAGTAATGACTAAAATCACTTTCTAAAACAAAAGACAGGACAATACTCAACATTAAAAACATAAAAACAACCATGCCAGATTATGCCAAGGCCTAAATTGTCCACAACAGGAAGCCCATAAACAGTCCGTGAGTCTGGCTCCGTCCTTCTCTATTTGTATGCCCAAGCAACAATCAATATCTTTCTGTAGTAGCTATTGGTATTTTTGTCCTCTGTAGTGACATCTAAAATCATCCCATTTGGTGATAGGTAAATCATGCAGTAGTAATTCTAGAGGCGCGCACAGTATAAAGCAGCCCTTTCTTTAATCTGATTGAAATATTTTTGTCCAGCTTGCTCAAATGACTCGGAGTTCTAAGATTACAAGAACAACTCTGCATTAATTCACTTTCTGTAAGTGTTCTGAAAGTGTTCACTTTCTGAACACCATCAAAATGTTGTTTGCTCGTTCCTCTTCTCTTTCATTTTATAAATTATGATGTCAGAAATACTATATAGCCTTTTATATATAGCTCTATATAGTTGTGGCTGTCTTCATTTACTGTACCACATTCATGATTCATATTGCAAGTCACAATCATATTTCTGAAATCCAATTTTAGAGTTTTCTTCATATTTTTGGATAACAAAAATCTCTACAGTTATTCACAATTTAAGTTTCAGAATATTATAGAAACAATCCGGAAGAGCTACTTGTAACTCAAATGATTACTTGTACTATTTAAAATTATATTTTGCTTAGACCTAAAACTTTGGTATTGGCTGTATGCTTAAAATTACATTTGGAACTGACAAATGAATTCTCTTGAAATGCATCTTGAAATGCAGTTGCAATCTTGAAAGAATGGACAGTCCATAAAACACTGTTGCTTCACTCTCCTAACTGTAGAAGTGGATAACATCCCTTGCCATTTTTCAGCCTCAATGTTATATCAGTTTCTTCGTTAGCGCAGTTTGAGAAATAGGAAGCTTAACTGAAAGCTTGGCTGATGGAAACTGATTGATTTCCACCAGCCAAGTAGACAAATGCTTGGTAAATAAAATTATTGAATGCTTGATGAAATAGCTTTTATTTAATTCTTTAGGCTATAAAATATGAAGTGTTAATTTAAATATAAATTATCTCCATTATCTATGGTAATAAATAAGATTCTTCTTTAGATTCTTATTTTTTATTAAATAGATTCTTGAAAGCTATACTTAATTATACCATTAAGAATAATAGTTCTAAGTATTGTATTAAAAAGAATCAAGCAAAACCCAGGGAAATATACAAGCAAGGTTCACTTCTTATGTTCCTAAATAATAATTATTATTTTCCTAAAATAATAAAAATAGAAAAGTGGGTAATTGGCTCAAATACAATGCTGAGTATTTCTGTAATCTATACACCCATTATTAATAATAGTGTATATGAACAAGTTACGTAAAAAAAAATCATATGGTAGTATTTATATTTGTATGAGGAAACTTCTGATCCTAGGCAAAAATGGATCTACAATAAAATTCAATAAATAATTTAATTAATTTAGTTATTATTTTTTGTGTTTCTATAATACGTGAAGCAGTCAAATGTTAGAGTGAAGAATGATGATGCTATAAGTGAAGCTTACTATAACAAATACGTCATGAATCCTCTCTCAAAATTCCATAGATGAATTAACTCACAAAATCTGTATCAAGTTTTTCCATTTCTTGCTTGTAGCTCTTCATTCTACTGCTGTACATGGCTCGGCTCTGTGGAGGGATTTCACGCACTTCAAGTTCCATTTGTTCCAACTGATGTTTAAAATTATGAAGAGAAAAAAGAAATGAAAAAGTGAGATACTATAATTTGAATCTGAAAAATAAATTATTCAAGGAATAAGAATTTTTAAATATAGCTTGAACAATTATGCATATAATCACACCAAGCTATGTATTTGAAACCATAATGGCTGACTACACACAACAGCTAAGTTAAAAGCAAAGCACATTATGGTTTAGTTTGATTTGTGAACCAAATCACTAACAAATCTACACAAATAGGCATAGACATTCTTCAAAAAGAAATGAATCTATCAGATTATAAAATACAAGAATTATTACTAGCTGCAAGATACTCTACGGCATCCACATACATTCATAGCAATACCCTATCATTATAACAAACACAGGTTTACCACTGTTTATGAAATGGTTTCTCAGCATCTACAATATAAGAGACCTAATGTCCCAATTAGTTCCAAATGGATTTATCAAAATCATATTTGCTGACAAATTCAAGTTCTGTCACTGATTGTCTCGGTCTTTTTGTTTTTCAAGCAGGTTAACCCCGTGGTCAGTATAGGCATGTTCTAGTAGACCATGGGCATATTATTCCTCTGATTTCTACTTTATCCATTCTGAGTATTAATCCAGTTTCTTGCCCAAGCAAGTGATCATTTTATCTTATAAATGGACATTTTAGCATGCAGTCAGTGTTTTATGTTAGCATATATAGAGTATATGTGGATGTAATGAATGACTTCCTATGGCATCACTATCTTATTAGTTTTTCTAACCATATCATCTGAGGGATTGTGTTAATTCCATATGTGAGCCCTCAGAAAAATGTACTTGCTTAATTAGCTCTACAATGGTCTCACAGACATATATTTGTTTGTTGTCAAATGAACATCTGAAATTTGCTTAATTATAACCATTCATAAAAGGTTTGTTTGTTGATTTGTTATCAAATGAACATCTGAAATTTGCTTAATTATAACCATTCATAAAATCAAAAACTAAAAGCAACTAAGTTGTTGTTTAACTGAAAACCAAAAAATTGGCAAAAACTAATACATTTAACGTTTAAACGAATTTCTCCATTCTGTGGATTAACTTACAGAACAGAATTTCAAGCTTATAACTGTTAATGATTTTATTATAGTTAAAACTATCCATCCTGTATTGAAATAATATAAGTGTGGCTACAAAGGAACCCATATTTGCTTTGTGATAGAAGAAATTCAGGTAAATAAAATATTTCATTCAAAAAATATTTTCTCCAAATTGTCTGAGTTGGTAATTCCTGAATTGGGATATTGTGGAACTCAAGGAACTACCAACTCAGACAAATAATCAAAATGGTAAACAACATCTAGTCAAAGAACTACCAAGAACACTCCCACCAGTGAAAGGGCAAGCCACTTGTATGTACACAGTGAGCAAACCCCACTCTCTTCTAGCACTAAGGATGCTACTTAGTTGGGTAATGAAATGTCTGCAAGGAAACAATCAAGCTCAGAGAGAACCAAGGACACCACATACATTTCTTCAACTGTCTTTGATTATTTAAATGCTAAAATTTGATCAGATTTTACTCTTATAAACCCTTTTTGTTTTATGATTCTGTTACTTTTGTGTATTTTATTTTTGCTTCACATATAAAAATAAATGTTAAGTTTGTAACAGTTTAGAATTGTTTATTTCCTTTATTTTATTTATCAAATTTATATGCTTGTTATCTTGCGGTTAATAGTCAAAATGTATCCATTATCCTAATATGTAGTCAACAAGGAATTCTTATATTGACAGACTAATCACAGTTATACATAATGCTAACTCAGGACTTTGAAACTATAATATATTAATCAACCCATAGTAACATGGTTCATGGTAAAGCTAAATCATATTGAGTAGAATGCCATATCACATTAAGCTAAATAATTTCAGAGTTTATAGCTATGTATAACATTATTCCTGGGATTTAGTATTTTCTTACTTAGCCAGACTCAAGTGGAGATTTTGCTAACGGCTTAAAGAGCAGAGCCACAAACTAGAACACGGGTGTCAAACTCGCCTTGTCACATTGCCATCATGTGACATTTTGTGACGTTTTTCCCATTCACAGAGCTGGGGTGGGTGTGGCCTGCGCATGACACATCTGGCCTGCGGGCCGCCAGTTTGACACTCCTGAACTAGAAGAATAAATTACAAAAAGCCCAGCAAGTTGCATGGCAACTCTAAGGGTGTGTGTGTGTGAGTGAGTGAGTGCTGCAGTATCCCTGTAGTTGGTCGTAAGGGCAAATGACTGCTGGGTGCTGCAGCCACCATAACTTTGAAACCGGATCATAAGTAGCTTTTGGGGACTCTATCATAACTTTGATTGTTAAGTGACCAGTTGTAAGATAGCAACTACTTATATATGAAGCTGTGAATCTATACTTTAGCTTCCTATAGGGCTTTCACCATATGTACTGTGCCATATGCATAAATACTATGCCAGTGGCACTGTAATGGAGGCTCTTCAGAAGCACTCCAATACAAATTATGCTGCTAGATGTTGCATCCTCTGCTGAAGTGCCACAATATGCAGATAATTACCAAGCATAGCTTTAAATTCTAATTAATGCCGACCACAAGTGATAAGTGCTTCATAATCACACTTAAATCTAGAAAAAACACTTACTTTAATTAAGGAGTCATGTAATGTAGAGCTAAGAAAGCAGCATGCATGTTTACATTAACAAGATGGAGGGGTTTATCCTGTTATACAACTCTCTTCAATTTGTCTGCTAAAATGTAATGTAACCTTTTTGTTTTTCATTTATATAATAAAGCCATGCTAATGCTTACTTCTAAATTATAAATAAACAAACTTTACTAATCTAAAACTGCATTATAGTTTGATTTCCAGTGAGGAAATGATGAACTGATGTCTGAAGACTGGAAGACATTATAACTGAAAATGGCAACTGGAGGGTGGATCTGAACTGCTAATTTTTTTCCGGAAAAAGATGAGATTCTGAGATTGTCTGTAAGTGCTCTGGACAGCTGGTTTTTATGAGTTATTTGCAATCAGTTTCCAAGCAGGTGAGATTTGCAAGAGATTGCTGAGCTCATAGCCATCAATGTAGGCTTTATGGACTCAAAGTTAGATTGAACCTCACTTCTTAATCACTTCGTATTTTACTTTTTTATTGTTTTTTAAAGATCAAGAACCTTTAGATCTGCAAGTTTTATTATGTTCACTGGGTGATTTCTTTCTTTTTCTTTTTTTTTGTTCAATCCTTTAAGAAAAAAAATCTTAAGTATGAGTGTAAGGTTTGGTAGAATTAAAAAAATGGATTATACAGCAAAAGAGTAATTAAAATGTTGATCTTAGAAATTTTTAAATGTATTAAGTGTTCATATGGACTTGAATTAACGCTTTGAAATTGATTATAAGAATCCTTACTGTGAGCAGCTTTCTTTATTTACAATTCTAAAAAAAATCTGAAAATATGTTCACTAGAGGGCACCAGAAGGAAATTAATACATCAATGGATATGTTGAGGGAGGGAGGGAGCAGGGGTGAAATGCTCCTGGTTCGGGCGTGCCTGCCGGTCGTCGGAGACCCAGTAGCGATGGCAGCGCTAGGCTTCACCCACCCACCCGGACGCCGCCATTTGGGTTCTTTTACCCTCTGTGCATGCGCAGAACGCTTTGCGCATGCGCAGAGGGTAAAAGAACCCAAATGGCGGCGTCCGGGCATGTGGGCAAAGCCTAGCGCTGCCATCGCTACTGGCTCTCCGACAACTGGCAGGCACGCCCGAACCGGGAGCATTTCACCCCTGGGAGGGAGGGACCACTGCTTCACATGTGGCACTAGTTGCCAGTTTGCTTCTGGATGTAAGTCAAAGTTCTGGTTATTAGCTATAAAGCCCTAAATTGTATAGGCCCTGGTTTCCTAAGGTCCCATATGCTTCCTATAACGTTTGCCTGTCCGATTTGATCCTGAAGAGCTGGCATGCTCTGGATTCCTTGGATTAAACAATATGATCTCTCAGGATCCCAGAATGTACCTGCTTTGTAGTAGTATCTGCCCTTGAGATCTGGATGGTCCTCACTCTGCTGGTGTTGGTGAATCATGTACACCTGGTCTTTCAATCGGGCCTTCAACAAGGAAGAGTGAGACCCCTCACTTTATTGCACTTGCCATCTTTTATTTTTACTTTTTATGTTTCCTGATTTTTATTATAATTTGATTGCTGCAAGCAGCCAAAGTCAGCAAGAGTCAGGCAGCATATAAGTTTAATAAATGATTATATACATAAAAATATGAAATCACAACTGCCAGGTTTTTAGCTGTGTTAGCCTTCATAGGCATCGAGTTCTTCCCAAGAACCTAGGATATCTCAATGTATCTGCGTAGTACAAGTGCCGATCCAAGCAGTGTGGCCTTTGTAACTGACAGATGGAAATGTTGCTAATGTGAATATTTTCTAAGTGCCATCCATGATTTTTTGGCATGGCATCTAGTGTCCCACTAACGACGGGGACCATCAGACCCGGTATATGCCATAATCTTTTAATTTTGATTTTCAGATCTTGATACTTTGTGATTGTCTCCAATTCTTTGTCTTCTACTCTACTGTCTCCTGGTATTGCCACATCAATTAGCCACACTTCTTTTTTAATCACAGTTAAATCTGCTGTGTCATGGGTCAAGACTTTATCAGTTTGTATTTGGATATATTTTAATCTGCTCATTTTTTACAATGTTATTGTTGCGCAATCTCTCTCTGCTAAGCAAGACAAACTATTGCTTTCCTGCCAACTTTGGTGGTATAAAACAGGACAGGAAAAGAAGCACTTCATTAGTTTGACTGCTATGAAATCATGTTCTTCTGGACACCTTAGTATACAATAGAGCCAAGGAGCTAGAAAGGGCAGCTTCAGATATGGAGTACTTTTGATTTTGCCTAAGGATACTCAGAAATCCAATAAATATATGCAGCTTTGCTCCAAATTCTCAGGTTTATAGTCAAGTAAATGTGCTTCTCGTTGTGGGACAACGGAAGTTGACAATGACTTCTTAGGCCATGCAGCATTCAATCAGCAACAATCCCTACCTATTCCATTAGTGCTAAAAAAGGAAGCAAAGAGAGTTCACTAATCTTATATAGAGTCAAAATGTGATACCAGTGATAAGTGGAAGGACACGGTGTTGGCAACCATGAGTTTTAAAAGACTATAAAAACTGTAGACCTCTGATTAAATTAAACAGCTGACAAAAAATAACCATGTTTTCATTAATGAATTACCATTATACAAGTTTATATCAGAATACCGATCTAACTGGTACAAGAACTATGTACTATAATGGTTTATATTTTACATTTCTAGCAAGGGGCAAAGTTCTAAGTTCAATTCATATATTCAGTTTAATAGAAATGGAAGAATGATACCAATATAGAAAACCAAGCTGAGCGCCCCATGAAAAGTTAACAGTTGGTGGCATATAGAACATGCATAATGAAGAAAATGAAAATTAACAGAGAAATAAATGCTGACAGACTTATGGTACAGCTGATAAAAGGATAGGCACACATAAAAGGAAAACGTATGAAGAGAGAAGAAGTAGAAATATTGAGTACAGAATTTCTGGAAAATGAAATAGAAGATAACAGTTGTACCTATAAAGGAGAATATTTGTAGCTCAGGGTTGAAATAAGGAATCCTTGGTGCTCTCTGAGCTTGGTTGTATTTATGCAGATGTTTGATTACCCAAACTAGATAACATCATCAGTGCTATCATTGATATAGCATATCAGTGCACAGATGATGTTATCTATTTGGGCCTTTGCATAAATAGAAAGCCAGTTTGGTCTTGTGATTAAGGCACAGGCTAAAAAGTGGGAGACCGTGAGTTCTAGTCCTACCTTAGCCATGAAAGCCAGTTGGATGATTTTGAAACAATCATTCTCAGCCCAACTCTCCTTATTGGGTTGTTGTTGTGGGGAAAATAGGAGGAGTAAGGTGTTTTGTATATGTTCATTGCCTTGAGTTATTTGTTAAAATAATAAAGGCAGGATATAAATTAATAAAAATAAAATAAATACAACCAAGCTCAGAGCATCAAGGACCACTCATCTTAATCCTGAGCTACAAATTTGAATGAAAAAGCAACACATACTGTAAAAGGTACCTATACATCTATCCTCTCAAAAATAATGTTTCTCTTTAATCTCACTAGCTTGCCCATTACTACGAATCACCACAATTTTCCATCCCTAATAAAGATAAGCATCACCTTAGAATTACTAAATGGCATGCTTGCACAATACATCTGTTGTTAACACTCTATGAATCTGAGACTTACCAATGACACACAATTACAGAAAGTTCTGTGACATAGGGAAGCTTCCCTCAATCAGTTGAGCAAGAAACAAACTATGATGATACTGAATTGTTAAAACCATTGACTGGTTTGGACAAGAAAGCTAAATCTAAGCATAATATGGCTCAGTGGTTATGTGACTACAATAAGAATATGAAAAGATCAAGCCATACTTTAGTATAGTATAGTCTACAGCAGGCCTATCAAACTGGCGGGCCATGGGCCAGATACGGGTACGATCAGGTTTTTGACACCCCTGGTCTACAGCATAGACGATAGATAGATAGATAGATAGATAGATAGATAGATAGATAGATAGATAGATAGATAGATAGATAGATAGATAGATAGATAGATAGAT